>CAIGQQ010006052.1:330651-342871 GCA_903798035.1 Danio albolineatus | reverse complement strand
TATTATTATTATTATTATTATTATTATTATTATTATTATGGTTTATGGTAATAATAATAATAATAATAATGAGAATAGCAACAACAACAATAATAATAATAATAATAATTATGATTGTGATAATAATAATGATAATAATAATAACAACAATAATAATATTAATAATAATAATAATAATAATAATAATAATAATAATTATTATTATTATTATTATTATTATTATTATTATTATTATTATTATTATTATCATTATTATTAATATCTTCATGGCCATAACAAGGTGGCTCTATGGTTAGCACTGTCACCTCACAGCAAGAAGGTCACTAGTTCGAGTCCCGGCTAGGTCAGTTGACACTTCAGTTGCCAAAATCTATCATTTTAAGCCATATATTGTCGTCAAAAATGTACAATTATGCGTAACATAAGACTTGGTTTTGGTTTTGTGCTCCAGGGTCACATTTGCTATTCAAGCAACCATGCTGTTTTCCATAAACTGAAAATACATGTATTCAGACATTTCTAACATTATCACAATTTATTAGCTATAGTTTAGAAAATTGTAATAAAATGTGACAAGAACTAAAGGTTTAAACTGTGTCAGAACATATGAATATTGATTAATATTCTAATGATTGGGCGCCACGGTGGCCTAGTGGTTAGCACGTTCGCCTCACAGCAAGAAGGTCGCTGGTTCGATCCCTGGCTAGGCCAGTTGGCATTTCTGTGTGGAGTTTGCATGTTCTCCCCGTGGTTGCGTGGGTTTCCTCCGGGTGCTCCGGTTTCCCCCACAGTCCAAAGACATGTGGTACAGGTAAATTGGGTAAGCTAAATTGTCCGTAGTGTATGTGTGTGAATGAGAATGTATGGATGTGTTTCCCAGAGATGGGTTGTGGCTGGAAGGGCATCCGCTGCGTAAAACAAATGCTGGATAAGTTGGCGGTTCATTCCGCTGTGGCGACCCCGGATTAATAAAGGGACTAAGCCGAAAAGAAAATGAATGAATGAATGATTCTAATGATTTTTGGCATAAAAGAAAAATGCATAATTTTAAGCCATACATTGTTGCCAAAAATATACAATTATGTTGAACATACAACTTTTTGGTTTTGTGCTCCAGGGTCACATATGATATTTAGGTAATAAACTACATTTATTCAGACATTTCTCACAATATCACAGTTCATTGGCTATAGATTTAACTAACGGTGTCAGAACCAAATACTCTTGATTTTGGGTGAAATAGCCTTCAACAAAACATGCAACGTCTGACTATAAACAGACATCATTGTCAAAAAATGTTTTTGTCTTTTCTAGAAAGAAGTACCATATGGCTAATTAAGTAAAACACATCAGAACTGTGATTTTAGACAAACCACCACTATTAGACAGCTTGACAACGGCTTTAGCAATTATATTGAGCTGCATAAATAAAGCCTTTCTCTATTTTCCCCATTCAAGCAACACCCTGAATCTGAGTGCATTGGACTACATTTCCCATAATGCCCATGCATCACACACCTGGCTGTGCTGATTGAGTTGACTGCTGAATGTGACGGTGAGGTTGGCAGCTGCGCTGGGGCCATTGTGGCTGCTGAACAGGTTTTTGTTGTTGTCGAAGGCTGTGCACCTGCGCTTGCAGATGTCCATGTTTTGGAAGCAGGATTTCACGCTGTACAAGAGAGGGTGGTCAATAAGGGTAAACACAGAGAGAGATGTGGAAGCTCCATCTGGATTATATCAGGGCTTACTGAGAGCTGTGTGGGAAGTGAAGCAGGTGGGTCATCGTCACAAATGGGTGATTGAGGGTCTTGGTGGGTGTTATTCTCTTGTCCGCATCTAATGTTAGCATTTTCTTCAGCAGGTCAATGAACTCTCTCCGATCAGCCTTCTCCGCTAGGATGTCTGTGCCTTCCAGGTTAGTCATATTGACCTGGAGGAAAAAAACAAAACAAAGAAACAGTCAGTCTCTTTATTAAAAACAAACAGAAAATATAGGAAACAAGCCGCACGGAAAGAACATGATATTGGAATGGCCTGCCGCTATAGTTAATTCAGTGTGCGTGCGTTGAGAAGCCTTCACGATTAATTAACTGTGACGAATTAAAGAGCAGTGAAATCGGCGAATCTAAATTTAAAACTAAATTTATTTCTAATGTCTTGGTCACTCTAAATGGAAGGCCGGAATAAATTGTATCGGGGGTTGGGTTCGGCCTGCGGGCCGCCAATTGAATAGCCCATGCTACTCAATAAAATATATATAAAAATGCTTTCATACAAGATTTAATATTTTAAATGATCATAAACTTGCTGATAAATAGGTAAAACCTATTGGTTTAAAAAGCAAGAGTTCATATTTCAAGAATTGTGTGGCTCCACTGTGATTTGTAGCATAAAATGAAACATTTTGACCCATATATAATGTATTTTTGGCTTTGAACAAAAACATACCAGACTGGTCTTGTTGTCCAGGGTCACATATTTTTATTTAGAATCTGTATTGATATTTTTGTTATTGCTTGAAACCTCCTTTTCAACTTTGACTCAATCAGAACCTCATATTTGTATTATCTATGATCTTTACACCCATTACTGTACACTCAACACTACCTGCATCATGTCATCGAGGCAGTTGAAAATGTATTTGCGAGCTTCTTTGGACTTGATGCCAAACTCAGCCTCGTGCTCGGCGGGAGTCTAAAAACAGAAACACATCAGTGAGGAAAGTGTTCAATCATGAATTGACCGCTGATGTCTTTGAAAATAAAACACACAGCGGCGCTTTAAGTGGGACATGCCTTCAGTCTCCAGAGAGGGTAGCTGGAGTCTGGGCCTCTGTGGAAGAAACGGCTGGTTTTAGTGCCGGCACTCAGGAGATACTCCGCTGGCAAACCTTGAGTCTGGGAGATGTACCGAATCTGTAGGGATATACATTAAATGTAGATTTATACACACATTCAGCACATTTGGATTGTAGCCAAATAGTCTATGCAGAAGATGGTCCAAATTAGCTATATACTTTCAGGCAAACCATTGGATTCAGTAGGAGTTTTTATGGTTTTAAAAGAAGCCTATTCTGCTCTTCATTTATTCAATGACAACAGTAAAATCGTGAAAATATATAGAAATTTCAAATAACTATTAAAGGTGCAGGGTGTAAGATTGACACTCAGTGACAGGACTAGGTATTGCAGTTCAAATTCAAAACACTTTTTTTTACCGGGTCCCTCCTTCGATGACTCGCAAGTAAAACGCATACAAACACAGGCTGCCAGATTGACGACACCAACAGGAGCGAGCGTGCCTGACTATAGAGTCTACACCATAACTACACGCACTAAAAATGATCTTTTCCACGTTGAAAGAGTTTTTGTCCAAACATCACCTGAAACACCTGAAATCACTATGAAACGGTTTCTATTTCTCGTGGCTGAATGGCAGCAAAAACTACAATGACAATGATCACCTCAGGGACGGACTATGTGCTCGCTTCAGTGTTAAACGCTATCCATAAGAGTTTGAATATAATTTTTATGTGACATTTATTGCCATACTGAAAGCAGCAGCAGATCTCAGATCTTGCAGTTTTCCCCAGATCTTGAAAATAAAATAAACAGATTTGAAATTGAATGTTAGAACTGTGACTCTATGCGAAACAACAAATATCAGTCACTCACTTTTAATAATGTTAAAGAGGTTTAATATGTATAAACTATATTCTAAACCATACCATTTTGCTGAAGTGCAGTGTACTATGTGCTTCTGAATAGCTGTATTTAAATGTTGCTGCTGTCCTGCAGAAGTTGCATTTGTATACATTGAAGCAGCCTTCAAGACTGAAATGAATTATAGTGCATTTTCTCCCAAGGCAACACGGGATGCTAAAATACAATTGGGTAATCTGGCAGATTAATATGACCAAAACAAAGACACACATTTTCAATGGAGATTAACTGATTTTAACATTGTTTTTTTGTTTTTGTTTTTTTTAAGATAAACAAGTATGTTCACTTTGCATGTTTCTTAAATATCTGCAAACATATTATGAAAATTTTATAATTTAGAAGAGTCAAAAACTTAAATAGAGCACCTATACATTTAGAAAATAATTAATCATTTCAATTTATTAATGGGTTCAAAGAATAACTTTTCTGCATCATTAATTCAGTCTTGACTGTATGGAGCTAATAATATGACAAAACTATTTGAATTTGAATTGTGTTCATTTTAATTATTAACAATTGTTATTTAACAAAAAGAACATCATATGGCATTTTTCTAAATATGTTTTGCAGTCTAGGAATTCAGAAGAAAAAAAAACTAGCTTTCTATAAAAATCAGCCTTAAAAATCTATTGTCTTATATTTCAAATGTTCAATATTCAAGTAAAATAAATGATTATGATCAATTATTATTGGTACTCAATAATTAATAATGATTCTTGTAATTATCAATGTTGAAAATGTTTTGTCCTCCTTCACAGTTTTCTGGAAATTGTGATATGCTTTACTCTTAGGATTCTTAGATGAAGAAATTTCAAAATAACAGAATTTATTTGACATACACATTTTTAGTTTTACTCTTCAACAATTTACTGTGTTCTTGATGAATAAAAGTAAACACATTTGAATGGTACTTTTTAAAAGGTGCTTTATAACAATTTTCACAAAAACATGAAGCAGAAGATTTTCAACACTGTTAATCAGTGTTATGCCAGTATCAGATTTATGTCTGGAGGATCATGTGACACTGCAGACTGGTGTAATGCTGCTGAAAAGTGTTTTGAATCGAAGAAATAAAATGCATTTTAAACTATATTGAGTAATTTAAACAGTTATTTTAGTTTGTAACAATATTTCAAAACTTTAGAAATAAAAAAATCTAATAAATCCAGCCTTGGTGACCATAATAGGCTTCTCTATTAACACTTTAAAGTCTTAGTGATCCCAAACATTTGATTGCTAGTGTGTATCATATAATTAGCTCCATATCAGTGGCACATGATTCATGCTGATTCCCTGTTCTCCATTATTATTCATTAATTTTCTTTTCGGCTTAGTCCCTTTATTAATCTGGGGTCGCCACAGCGGAATGAACCGCCAACTTATCCAGCATTTGTTTTACGCAGCGGATGCCCTTCCATCTCTGGGAAACATCCATACATCCATACATCCAAACCGGAGCACCCGGAGGAAACCCACACGAACACGGGGAGAACATGCAAACTCCACACAGAAATGCCAACTGACCCAGCCAAGGTTCGAACCAGCGACCTTCTTGCTGTGAGGCGACAGCACTACCTACTGCGCCACCGTGTCGCCCTTGTAATTAATAACGATTCTTGCAAATATTAATGCTGATTTATTTTCCCGGTTCATAGTTAGGTGCAATGTGATATGTTTTACCTTTTAGGAGTCTTTGATGAAGTAAGTTCAAAATAACAACATTTATTAGAATATATCACAATTTAATGTGTTCTTGATGATGAATATTAAACGTTAAAATGAATACTTTTGAATGATGCTTGTATCGCAGTTTCCACGAAAATATGAAGCTGTACAACATTTTTCAACACTGATAATAATAATAATAATAATAATAATAATAATAATAAATGTTTCTTGAGATCATTCATAAATTTACTTTCCTTCGGATTTATCAGGGGTCGCCAGAGAGGAATTAACTGCCAACTATTCCAGCACATGTTACACCCATACACTCTCATATTCACACACTGCGGCCAATTTTGTTTACCCAGTTCAACTACAGCACGTCTTTGGACTGTGGGGAAAACCGGAGCACCCAGAGGAAACCCACGTGAACAATGGGAGAACATGCAAACTCCACACAGAAATGCCAACTGGTCCAGCCAGGACTCAAACCAGCAACCTTCTTGCTGTGAGGCAACAGTGCTAACCACTAAGCCACTGACGACTGGAGTTATGCTGCTGAAAATTACATTTTAAATTGCAAGAATAAATGACATAATATAATAATCTAATAATATTTTATAATTTCACAGTTTTGACTGTAATTCTGATCAAATAATTAGTCTTGGTGAGCAGAATAGGCTTCTCTAAAAACATTTTAAAAGTCTTACTGATCCTTAACATTTGATTGCTAGTGTACATGATCATTTTCTAGTAATACACTACAATATAAGCCAATATTTTTCATTCCGAGATCAACATTGGCTTGAATCTTCAGCAGAAGTGTAAGCGCCCCCTTGTGTCACTTCTCACGTCTAGCTTTCCCAATTGAATTATGTAAATCTAATTGATTTTTTGCACAGGACTGATTGAATTAAATCAAACAGAATCTTATTACTGACCTGATCATATTCTGAAGCTCCCGGATACAAAGGCCAGCCCAGGAACAGTTCAGCAATGACACAACCCAGTGACCACATGTCAATGGCCTCACAGAACGGAAGGCCCAGAATGATCTCTGGAGCTCTGCGTCACAACAGACAAATTATAATCCAATTATTTCATTTCACTGGCAGATTTCCTTTAGTAATGTAAAAGACAAAGACACACACTTGACGTACAGCTTGTCCGTTTATAAATGATCATATACATTTTCAATTTTAATTTGAAAACACAATTCATAAAAGTATTTTCTAACTTTACAGTTATTTATTTATTTACTTCTTGGTTTATTTATTTTGAGATCTTATATTGAAGCCTAAAAATCTGATACTATATGAAGGCATCAGTGGTGTAAAGTAACAAATTACAAATACTCAAACCAGGGGTGTTTTCTGATGATTAATACAATAACCTTCACTGCAACCTGGGATTCGCCTGTCGTTTGCCATAGAAGCAGCAGCAGAGACAAGACTTTTTCAGACTTTATCAGTAACTTTGACCAGATTCTTCTTTGTCTGGATCATAACATTCATTCATTCATTCATTTTCTTTTCGGCTTAGTCCCTTTATTAATCCGGGGTCACCACAGCGGAATGAACCGCCAACTTATCCAGCATTTGTTTTATACAGCGGATGCCCTTCCAGCTGCAACCCATCTCTGGGAAACATCCATACATACTCATTCACACTCATACACTATACGGACAATTTAGCATACCCAATTCACCTATACCACATGTCTTTGGACTTGTGGGGGAAACCGGAGCACCCGGAGGAAACCCACGCGACCGCGGGGAGAACATGCAAACTCCACACAAAAAATGCCAACTGACCCAGCCGAAGCTCGAACCAGCGACCTTCTTGCTGTTAGGCGAACGTGCTACTCACTACGCCACCGTGGCGCCCTGGATCATAACATGTAAGAGTAATTAAAATTGTTGCATTGTTAATTGTGTGTTATATGCTGTAATCGCCCCGCGTGGCTTGTAATCACTTATTTTTTATAGATCAGTGCTTGTACTGTATCTTTATTGGTTAAATCTTTATTGGACTGTTCACATATCACGTCCAAAACCACGTTAAAAAAACGTGACGCGTGCTTCTTACTTTATTTAAATGCGTTTCTAAACTTGTGACCCTCTTTGTCTTTGCTATGGCCACCATCAGCTGTTCTACACACGTGCAACATAGTCCATTTTCAAAATAGTTCAACTTTAGCCACGGTGTGGATTAATACTGAATGTGTGTTGTTATTACTTTGGGTTAGGTTTAAGACTACAGTAATATGCTGGTGTTTAACTGCATTGCTTTATTGCATTCCTGCATTGGGCTTTCACATACTTTATGCAACTTCATACTGTAGCCGTCATGGGCATTTCTCTCGGTCTCGCGCTGAACGCAGTCAACCAATCGCAATAGCCTGGGTCATCGGTACAATCAGCGCAGATTAGCTTACCGTTAAGGAGGGGTTTGGGAACAAATGAATCGCTGAACGATTCATACAGGAGTCGCTGGGATAATTAGGTAAAAATAAATGCATATTATAAGACAATGAATGTGTTTTTTGACCTTACACTCATATTAACATGTTGATAAAGACCCCAAAACCAAAATATGACAGTCTCTTTAAATCTGTTAAAACTTGTTTTAAATTTAAAAACTGAAGAACTTTGATTCACCCGTCCCCACTAATGTCAAGCACAAACCTACACCTTTGACTCAAACTACTGTGATTGAGTACTTATTTTTAGAAATGATCATTTAGTAGGTAGTTTTAAAAATGTGCACTTTTTAGGGTTTCTTCGGTGCACCGCAATGCAGACCCGGACAATTCTGTATCGGTTTAGTAATAGATCATAACCGGTTATTATGTACTGACGTCATTTATCTCATATGCGCTATGTCTCCGTAGCTTACTATGGCGAGAGCGAGTATTTAAAACGATCCAACTACTTAAAACTCAGAAACTGTGCACAATTTCACTGCGTGTGTGTTTGACACTTACAGCAGAAGCCCCATTTCACAGCGATTGAGAAAATGAAAGTAGTTCTTTTCTCTCTTTCTCTGGCCCATCTGACCTGCTGGTGTGACTTCTCCTCTACTCTCGAAGGTTACAGCGATACCTCTGTATACAGACACGAGTGCGTTTCTACAGAGTTTTCTCCTCTGCGTCTATCATGGATCAGCTGTGATCGCCGCTGCCGTTTATCAGTGTTTATCATCGGTGAACAGCGCCAGAGCGTTAGAGCCAATCGCAGCCTTTTCTGTTGAGCACGTGACCAATCATAGGGATGTAAGAACGAACTCACTAGACAAGGCTCAGAAAGCTAGTGGGATGTTTACATTTGTTTATTTGCTATAAATGCTCATGTTGTTCTGCACATGTACTTGAGTTTTTAAAGGTACAGTTTATATATCTGACTGTTTGTATTAAAGGACCAAATTGTATTACAAATAGTATATGAATATATTTATACATTTTAATACAAGAATTGTGATGTGAAGAAAATATACAACTGTGTATGGAAAGCATTGTCAATGCACCGTTTTATTGATTTGAACCGAATCGATGGCATGATGATAATCGTGACCGCAGCGAACCGTGAGACCAGTGTAGGTTCACACCTTTAGCACTTTACTAATTTCTTCAACCTGCATTTCTTATCTATGGGGATTAGAAAAATCACTTCTGTGATTCCTGTCCAATCAAATCACACACAGAAAGTAAATCACATCATACTGAACTACCTCAAGACATTGGCGATTTATAATTGCCGCAAACTGTTTGGAAGCATTAAAAGTGTCCAAAATCTTTTATACGCATTGACCCAGAGACTGTTTAGATGCATGTCACTGGTGAGAATAGTGACTTGCTGATATGCTGCAAAGGCCCCTTTAAATATGAGATCAATGTAGAGAATTTTGATGCTCTCGCCGCCGGAGCTGTGAAGGCAGACAGCATTGTCGCCAGGGCGGCCAAATCGAACTTTGACGGTCTTCTTCAGCGTGAATGCACAGTGTCAGTTTCCTTTCTACATCAAACACCCTTACCGGTAATATCTAGACTGCAGGTAAGTAGAGCACACAGCCTTAGAGACGTGACTGGCCGACCCGAAGTCGATGACCTTGACCCTGTAGGGCTGCCTGATGGGGTCCACCAGCATGATGTTCTCAGGCTTCAGATCCGCGTGGATGAGCCCCAGACTCTTGAGCTTCATCAGCGCCGTCGATACCTGCTGCAGAACCGGCCGGATGCACTTGAGGAGCAGCGGACTGAACTTGCTGTGCTTGAGGAAGTCGTAGAGGTTCTGCTCCAGCATCTCGAACACCAGACACGTGTGGTTCTTGTGCTGGAAACACTCGTAGGAGCGCACAAAGTTGAACTCGTCTGCGTTCTCTGTGCTGAGACGGCTGAGGATGCTCACCTGAGGAAAAACAGACAGGATTGAGTTTGTTAGGTTTCAAGGAATTCATCAATTAATTGTTCATTTAGAAGTTGATGTATTAATTATATTCAAATATTAATTATGAGCGTTATAGACCCTTTTCACAAGACTGTTTTGATACGTTTAACAGTCATCAGCTTTTTAAACCCTCTTAAAATTTTAATATATATAGACGTTGTTTGCTCTTCTGGCTGCCATTATAATTCTCAAGTCTCCTTACCACTGCACATGACACACCAATTGTATCTGTAAGCAGACTGCAAAAAGGGGGCGTAACATGAAAGGGGCGTAACTTGTAGTAGAGGCGTAACTTGCAGTTATCGAGATCCCATTGAACCACTACGAGATGTCACAACGACATATTGATGGCGGAAATAATTACCAGAGAACATTTTCAGCAAATGCTTTCAAGAGTTTTCTCATAATTTACCACAACCTATTTATTTAATGCATCATTATATGCAGTTATGCAACTCCACTCACCCCCTGTGGTTGCAAATAACAGTAAAATGGCAAGCACGTCAAGTATGAAAGACTCACAGTGACACTTCAGCGTCTTGACAGGTTCTTTCAACTATCTACATGCTCTCCACTTCAACACACTGGACCCCTAAAACATATATAATAGACGGGAAAACACTGCTCAAGTCATACCAAATTGGTGCCGTGACCCGGATAGAGACTGATGCCCTGTCCACATGAACACGGGTATGATTTTAACTCTGACTTAGGTGAAGATTTTCCAAAACTTCAGGTCAAGTGTGGTCGTTTTCACCTCATGATGTCAGCATGTGCGCTATTTTCTCCTTTCTGATTGGTCAACATGGCTGGGTTCATATCAAACAGAAGACATGAATAAGGCAAATTTCTGATGTTTGCGCCAAACACAACGCATATTCCAAATTGTTTGACCACAGGACGGTAATGCGTCCCTGTTCTCACGTTTGACTTGTAGACAATTTACTCACAAAAATACTCCCCGTTATTCCCCATTTGTTGTGAACGCCATATAAAAATGTTATTATCTCCGCCTGGTGGTTTGCCGTGCCTATGACATGCATCTCAGTGAGTTTTTGTATTGTCATATCGATGGAGGTTTTCAAATACAAAAGCAGGGAAAACTACCAGTGTATGTGTGGACATGGCCTGAAATCACAAATGTCCCGCACTAGTTCCCAGCTCACCTCTATCTGACCCTGGCGCGCATACGAAGGATGATTCTTGAGGATCTTAATGGCCATGATCTCGTTGGTTCCACGCTTCCAGCATTTGGCGACCTGTCCAAAAGTGCCCCGGCCGAGGAACTCCAGGACCTCGTAGCTGTTGGAGACTGAGCAGAGGATCTCGTGCTGCACCAGCTGGTAGTCGCCCTCGCTGTGAGAGTTGCTGCTTTTGGTGGTGGACGTGGAATGAGCGATGGACTGAGCCGTGGCGTTTCCTCCACCTCCGGCCACACGGTTGGGGAGCACAGGTGCTGAAAGCTCTTCTAAAATCTGCACGCTGTCACTACTGTCCACCTCCTCGCTCTTCCTCTTTAGACTGGCCCGTTTCTGATATCCCTCACATGTCAGAGAATTGGATCCCGCATCTTTTCCACGGTGACTGGATGTGGACGATGATGAGGAGGATGATGAAGGCTCCGGGACGCTGCCGGTGCTGTCTGCCGCACGGACCACCGTCTGCTCCCTCAACGCTCCAGGAGGAGGAAACACCAGGCTGGAGGAGTTATAACTGGGGTTGAATCCAGATGTGGAAGGAGAAGAACCGTTGGTTTGGCTGGGGCTGTGCTGATAGTAGCTGCTCTCGCCTGATTGGCTGCTCACGTTCCACGCATGGTTTTCCACCTTCAGTTTCTTGGAGCGGGACATGCCACTGGAGGACACGGAGGGAGAGGAAAAGGCTTGCATTTGTGTGGACATGCCTGGAAAAGAGAAATATTTTGGTCACACTTTACATTAGTTACTTTACTATTAATTACTAGTTAATTAGTTAAAGATAGTTATCAGTAACTAGGGCCAGACGGAATCTGCGGACATTTTTTGTTATTTCTGCGCAAAATTTTGTTAAAAATCTGCGGATTTATGTGGAATGATTTTGGGAGTTCGTAACTAAAAACATTAATATATGAAATAAAAAATAATACCTTTTAACTTTTATTTAATGTTTACAATGCAAATCCATTCAGATCCATTTTATTTGGTAAACAAAGCAGGTCTCTCATATAAAATATCTAATAAAAGACAGAAATTATTACTTTACTTTAAATCTACTGTTTAAAATATTTTACAGGAGGAATCACTAAACCAATTCAAGTCGAGTCCATCTTGTCAACACTTCATTTTCTAATATTAATGATCTGATCTATCTATCTATCTATCTATCTATCTATCTATCTATCTATCTATC
>CAIGQQ010006052.1:306887-330641 GCA_903798035.1 Danio albolineatus | reverse complement strand
CTATCTATCTATCTATCTATCTATCTATCTATCTATCTATCTATCTACAGTGCTCAGCTTATATAAGTACACCCCTCACAAATCTCTCTTTAAAATTCATGTTTTTTAATAGGAAGCTATAAAATATTATATTTGTGCATATACATTAGATTAGTCAGTACTGAAGCCAAATCTGGAGCTTATCTAACAAAATAACTTACAATAACGGTCCAAAAACTAGTACACCCAAATTTATATATTATAGAAAATACATATTTAAAATATTAAATACAAATTAAAAAAGAGGAAAAATCAAGAGAAGCAATAAAATTCTAAATTTGTAGGTTTTTGCAATATTTAGCTTAAATTTAATTGTATTCTATTTCAATTTCTAAATATGTTCGTTGACTAAAATATTATTTGAATAAATATATCTATTTAAAAAATCTGTTTTGTTTAAACACACCAATAAACATTGCCTATATTCACTGAGAAATTGATGTTGCAAAATATTCATTTTCAAAATGGGGTGTCCTTAATTATGCTGAGCACTGTATCTATAAGCAATGCACCAATATGTGTTTTTTCTTCTAATTGGCTGATACTGATACTGTTTAATTTATAGCTATTTCTTACAGAAATTTGAAATTCTAACAATGAAACCCTCTAGATTTTATCTAGATTTTTTTATCTAGATTTCTATTGTCTACGTGTATTTGTCTGCTTAAATGAATAAATGTAAATGTGATGTAAATATTACAATACTTTCCTTGTGCAATTTAATAATTGTTTCCAAAAACTTATGATAGTTTGATTCTAAAGCATATTTAAGACAACAGAGTGTAGATTTGACAGTCTGCATTAACTCATTTCTTTGCCTGACACATTTACAATACTGTTACAGAATGGCTCCATTGGTATTTTTCTGAACATAATAAAATTATTTTCATGAGATTCATTAAACGGAAAAGAAATTTTCTGGGGCACATATAAACTTCACATTCTTTTGATTTTACCGGGAAAATCAGATTAAAAAAAAAAAATCAGTCAACAGGCTTTCATCAACCCAGTATGTCAGAGAAGGGCTCATTCTAATACATTCACTGGCCACTTTATTAGGTACACGTCCAATTGATTGTTAACGCAAATTTCTTATCAGCCATTCACATGGCTGCAACAATGCATTTAGGCAAGTTGACATGGTCAAGACGATCTGCTTGATTGCATCAACGGTTCAGGCTGCTGGTAGTGAAATGGTGTGTAACGAAAAAAAATTCTTGGCACACTTTTCTTAGCCCATTAGTACCAATTGAGTATTGTGTCAACATCACAGCCTACCTGAGTCTTACGATGTCATAATGATGTGTTTACTGTACTCAAATGGCCTCCACAGTCACCAGATCTCAATCCAATAGAGCACCTTTGGGATGTAGTGGAAGTGGAGATTCGCATCCTGGATGTGCAGCCGACAAATCTGCACTAAGTGTGTGATGCTATCATGTCAATATGGACCAAAATCTCTGAGGAATATTTTATTTATATATTATGATTCATACTATTTGTGTTTTCTGAACAATAAACAATGAAAAAGTAACTTCTTTGGTCTGATTATTTGTAAGCATGTTAATGCAGACATTTGGAGACTGTTTAGGGAACCTTGTGGGTACATTCTGCAAACCAGCAGGGGACGTTCCGGAAACGTTGTGCAAACCTGCAGGGAACATCCCGGGAACATTCTGCAAACCGGCAGGGGACGTGAAGGTTATATTTTGGATACCAAAAAAATAACCTGCAGAGAACGTTCCGAAAACGTTCTTATTTGGTTCCCAACAAAAGAACCAAACAGGAACCATATGGGAACGTTAGGGGATAGTTATGTGTTTGCTGGGCAGTACCTTGTTGAATCTATGCCACGAAGGATTAAGACAGTTCTGAAGGTAAAAAAGGTAAATTCGGTACTAGTAAGGTGTACCTAATAAAATGGCCTGTGAGTGTATGTTATTACATGATGTAAACAATAAAAATGCAATCAATACATGAAGATTTTTACCTACAACGCCTTTAAAGACATTTCTCTATTGCATTTTACCCTATAATTTTTGTCTTTTCATTTTTCGTCCAACAAAAGATGAGGCAGGAATGAAAGCAAGCTCCGTACTGACGGGAACGATTACAAATTCAGAGCATTTCTAAATCCCAGACAAAATAAAAGAGGAATGAAACAAAATCCCGTTGTCATAGCAACCGCTCTAGCCAGGTGATCTCTGAGCCAGGGTGGTTGCTATAGAAATAGCTGTAGCCAGTCAGTTGGCAGAGGTTGTCATGGCAACGGTTGCTACTGTGTGATGGAAAAGAGAACCAACAACGGCAAAGGTATCACAAACAAACTATTCCTATTCCAGTGTGATTGTCAAACATGTGCAAACACGCGCTGGTCTTACCAGTCAACAAATACTATGACTGTCGGGTCAGACAGTTCGCTGGCTGCGGGAATACAACCTGACTTACTGTAATTATGCACGCAAAACGCTTCATATCCCTCACATTTACCGTTTCCTGCAGTGCAATATGCGTGGAGCTCACCTGCTGTGTGTTGGATTCCTCAGCTTGACATTTGTTCCTCATCTCTGCTATTAGGCCTCATCGTTTCTTCTTTTCCTTAAAAACGTTCCTCCGTAAAAAACAAAAACAAAATGTCGCTTTATTCAAGCCGACGAGCTCGCGGGTGTCTGGTAATATTAGACACAGTCCAACGCGGTGTGAACAACATCGTTCCACATTAATATTCTGCAAGGACAGCGAACAGAAATATGATTGAGACCTGGAGAGGAATGTAGGACATCAAACGGGGAACATTTCCTGGGTGTGAGGTACAGCGCTGATTGGCCAGATGTGGGTCATGTGACGCGAAATCAGACTTTGTTTTGAGTCGTGGAGCTGCGGCATAGTTTTGTGTTGTTTTCGCCTACTCTGATTTATTAGAAATTGTACATTAATAGACACTAACATATCAAGTGTATCATTTACAGCGTTTCGGTTGAGAAAAACAACATTTTATACAATTTGTAATAAGGCTTTTGTACTTTGTCGTGTCTGAATTAACAGGAAAATGATGAAAGCGCTTCTTCCTGCATATGTTTTCATAATGCATGACACGCATTTAAAATGATCTATCCGTCTGTCCATCTAGTTATCCGTGTGTCCACCTATCTACCCATTTATCTATCTGATTGACTTTTCTAAAGAAATTCTTATCTGTCTGTCTATCGATCCATCTATCAGTCTGTCCATCTGTCTATCCATCCATCCGTCTGTCTATCCATCCATCCATCCGTCTGTCTGTCTGTCCACCTATCTATCCATTTATCTATCTGATATAACTTTCTAAAGAAATTCTTGTGTCTATCGATCCATTTATCAGTCTGTCCATCCATCCATCCATCCATCCATCTATACATATCTTTCTAAACAAAATTCCTATCTGTCTATTGATCCATCTATCAGTCTGTCCATCTATCTATCTATTCATCCATCCATCCATCCATCTATCTGATAGATCTTTCTAAAGAAATTCCTATCTGTCCGTCTATCGATCCATCTAATAGTCTGTCCATCCGTCTATCCATCAATCCATTTATCTATCTATCCATCCATCCATCCATCCATCCGTCTGTGTGTCCACCTATCTATCCATTTATCTATCTGATATAACTTTCTAAAGAAATTCCTATCTGTCTGTCTATCCATCCATCCATCCATCCGTCTATGTCTATCTGTCTGTCTATCTCCACCTATCCATTTTATCTAATATATAATCTATAACAATATAATATATAACAATATCTAAGAATTTCCTATCTGTTTATCGATCCATCTATCAGTCTGCCCATCTGTCTATCCATCCATTTATCCATCCATCCATCTGTCCATCTAATAGATCTTTCAATTGAAATTCAAATCTGTCTGTCTGTCCATCGATCCATCTATCTGTTCTATGTATGTCTGTTCATCTACAGTATCTGTCTGTCCATCCATCTACTCACCTATCCATCCATCTTTCTATCTATCATAACATTAAGCATTATAAAAGTTAACAAATTAAGATTTAACAAAATAAAATAAAAAGGAAAATATAAAAAAATTTGGTTAGAGATACAATACATGCATACTTACACAAAGATAATTATACATGCATCGTATGGCCTCTTGATTTTTATACATTACGTTTTACATTTTATTTTATGCATCCAAAAATTTCGGTGTCCATTTCAAATTAAAACATATATTCAAACTTAAATTTCACAGCATTTTTAATAAAACAAATGTTCCAGCTTAAATCCAGTGGTTTAAAAATAGTGGCAAAGTAAAGATCACAAATAATTCATATTTTTAGGGCTGCAAAATGATCTTTAAAGAGTCCGATAACATCAAACGAATAAATTGATGTTTTCTTGTTATAAATATCTCTAATATATTTAGAAAAGCTTTCAGAAAATGCAATAAAAACATACACATGCGCACACACACACACACACACTTAAACGGAACATTGAACCAGCCTGCATTAAACAACCGCCGCTGCGTCATTGACTTTCCAAATGCATCAACGAAAAAATTGGAGTTGAATCACACATTCTTTAACAGAATATTATTTATTCAAAATGTAAACACAACATGACTACCTCTGATTACACGCCCTTCTAAAGAAAAGGATATCGATCAACAGTGTTCATGGAGGTGCTGAAAAAGATACGACTGCTAGAATCCGGGACAGTTGAATTGGGGAAGGAAACCAGAACAAACTGGCACAATGAGAGTAAAAATTCACTCCTAGTCAAAACCAGCAGCAAGCGACGCAACCGTTCTGACCCAGTAAGAGATGTCTTGGGGTGCATTCGGATCTCAGCGAACTAGACTTTGACTTTAAAGTCTTTGTTGTGAATTATTTGTGCAGCTCAAAGTACTTGTCCTAACGAACACAACCAGAGATCTTACAGTACAACAGGAAAAGTAAGAACTGCATATCTGCCCGCCTATATTCATAATAAGAATTTCAATTTATTAAGAATTATTGCATAAATCACAACCCTCGGAAACAAAAGAAGTGCTGTGTATCGTGAAAGCCAAGTAGTGCTGCTGACAATCCTACATATTGCACAAAAAAAAAACAATTTATAGTGTTACGTGGCTGAAAAAAAAAAACTAAAATAAGAAACAGAATGAGTTCATATGCTTTTCTTCTGACCAACAGTGATCCGCTCTGAAAGAAAGTTAATGTACACTTGGAGCGCCGCATCACGGACAAACAAAAGACAAACAATTCATTTCACACCGCTGCTTTCCTGGCCTAACAGTTTGTTACGGCTGGCGTAGCGCAAGCGAGCACAAATGCATTTAAGAAGAAATTTTCCATCGGTAAAGCACGTTTACAGTCGAGCCATGTCCAGGAAATAAAATACTCTGGGATTATCGTCACAGCAATAAATGATGCGACAAACATCAGATTCTTTTTTGTTTGTTTGTTTTGTTTTTAAGGAATGATTGGATTCGGTTTTTTATCTTGCAATCTTCCACGTAAAAACTCAGCATCCAGATTTTAAAATCCGAAAGATCAACGAGAAACTGATGCTGATCAACAAAATGCTGATTCGGGGTCTACCAAAACAAAAAACAAAACACACAAAACAAAGAAAACAAATTAACTAAAAAATAAAAAAAACAGAAACAGAAAGCAAACCAAAAAACTAAAAGACAAAACAATAGACCAAAAAAAAAAAAAAACAGAAATGAAACAAAAAACAAAACAAAAAAGACAAAACAATAGATCAAACAAACAAAAGCCAAAGCAAAAGATAATAATAAAAAAAATCAGAAAATGAAGACGAAACAAAAGACTAAAAAAGATCTAATTAAACAAATCAAATCAACAAATCAAAAAACAATAACAATAAAACACACAAAACAAATCAAATAAATCAAAAACAAAACAAGACAAAACAAACAAAAAACTAATAAAAAACCCAGAAACAAAAAAGTAAACAAAGCAAGATATTCATAATAATAAAAAGTAAAAAAACAAAACAAACAAAACAAAAAAAACAAACAAAAGGAAACAAGACGAAAAAAAAAGATTTTTTAAAATAAAAAAAACAAAAACAAAATAAAAGACAACAAGACACAACAAAACAAAAGAAAGCAAATAAATGAAAACAAATCAAAACACAAAAGAAAAAAGCCCACACCAATTAAATTCACAGCCACATGAAGCTGGCTTCCTTTGGGAGTTGGGTAAGGTCGAAACAAAAATGAGCTTTTTTAAAAATTTCCTTACGCATTAATAAAGCCATCGTTTCACGTGACCCTTGACCTTCGAGTTACGCGAGATCCGGTTCAGCCACCACTGTGGAGGAAAATCACCAAGCTCTCAATTTCGTTAATGGGACACTGCTTCATTTTTATTTGGTTGTGAGAAAACCCCTTTTTTTGATTTCTCGCTACCTATTTTGGTCGTGAGAACAGCACCAGCCTGTCGTCCCGCCCGTCGGTCGGTCTCTCTCATTGGCCGGTTCATTCCTGCGCGATGCTCCGCAGAACGTACTTGACCGTGTAGGCGAATGCAGCGAAGCCTACGATGACGAACAAATTAGCAAGCGCTCCACCAAGGAGTCCATGGTTTCGGTTGACCTGTTGGAGGTCAGGGGGGTGGTTTGCGCCAGGCGGCAGGTGCCCGTTCAGGGGCAGGTGGCCGTTTTGTGCATGATGGGCTTCGCCGTCCGGCACCACGTCAGGAAGCGGCAGCGCCTGTGAGCGAGACCGGAGCTCTTCCTGCATACGCTGCTTCTGCTTGATTTCCTGTTTGAACGGATTAATATGTTGGTTAATAATGTGCTTACTGCTCATGCAAACATCTGGGATGATACTTACTTCGACAACATCTGGAAAGAGTTCGCAAAAGACTTTGTCCTTGATGTTGAATGCAAGACTCTGGGAGGCCAGCTGTCGTTTCTGCAGGGACACATTCACAGAAAGCACACTCTTAAAATCCAGCTCATTTACATTCTCCTTTGAGCACTTTAAAACATGGTTTCACTTTACACTTTACCCTAAATATCAAACTCCCTGTCTTTTCCCTGACTTCCACTGACTAAAAGCTGAAATTTAAAGGGCACCCATGTTAAAAATGCTCTTTTGTAAGCTGTTTAGACAGAACTGTGTGTAGATTTAGTGTGACCACGGTCCTATCAGAATGATAGAAACACAGTAAGGCTACGTTCACACTGCGAGGCTTAGTGCTCAAATCTGATTTTTTCTCAGATCTGATATTTTTGCATAGCTGTTCACACTGCTGTTATAAATTTGGCCAATATCAGATTTGCAATGTGAACAGGTCATGGTCCATAACTGACCCGTATGCGCAAAAGTGCAGTTACGGACAGCACACAATGTCTAATTATCCACACAATGTGTATACTGAAGTAAGCACGTTGTCATGCTTAATGTAATTATTGCCCCTTTCACAGACACCCGTGGTGTATTTCATGAACTGTAAAGCGTTGTTCTGCTACATCTAATGTGTATTTGAAACCTAAAATAAGTCTCTTGTGATTGAAAACACTGATCATTTGTGATTTATGACAAGTGCGGTGCGCGTCTATCTGGCCACCGCTGTAGTGAACGCATCAAGGGTTAATGAGCAACTGCAGACTGAACTGTAAAGGCGGAATTGGTTTATCTCTGTTTGCAGAGTTATTTCATTTTACGTCGTTATAAACAGACGTGTGCAGAAAGGAGGTTTGGGTGCTTGAGCACCTGCTCTTTATTCTCTCAGAAAGTTCGTCCTTAAAATGAAAGTGCCCCTCCTTTGAGCACGGATTCCCTATCCGCAACACAGTTTCACGATCAACCCGTGCCCCAATCATTAACAAGCTCCAGTTTTGCCTTCAAAATCTTTTTTTTTTTTAAATGAACAACCAAGTTTCTGTGGTAAAATAATCGCCCTGTGTGCCGATCTGCTGCTGCTGAGGAGTAGATGACGTCTGCAGCACAGAATGATGACGCATGTCGCTCAAAGATTTTGTAAAAGTCACATGAAATCCGACATGACCGTTCACACTGCGATCGCATTGCAAAATATCAGATCTGTGTCTGATTTAAGACTACATATGAAAGTGGCTCAAATCTGACATGAAAAGATCAAATTCCATGTGGTTTGGGCTGTTCACACTGTCAAGACCTGAGTCACATGTGGGCAAAAAAATCAGATTCGGGTCACATTTGCCTGCAGTGTGAACGTAGCCTAAGTCTGATTTAAAAAAATTTCTGATGTTAAAATAGGATCCAAATCCCTCCCATTTTGAGGCCCACCACAACATGACGTAGGAGTGCAGTTTCCCCGCCCACTGAATTGATTGACAGTCACGTATTAACATGTCTCTGTAGTAATGTGTATAATCATATCCACAAGACAAGACATGTGCAAAGAAACTAGAATTAAACTACCTCTTCAGTTGTCTGTGTTCAGCAGCACCACAAGATGTTTGTTAATGTTATGTTAACTATTATTTTTATTGATATATTATTATTTGCTTATATATTATATTAATGTTGTATTATTATTTATTTATATATTATATCATTATCATGATTATGATTTTATGACAACAAAAAAAGCTGTATTTAAAAATGTATACTTCTTTCACAGCAGTAAATAAAAAAGAAAATCTGTCAAAATGAACCAACCAAGGAAATTATTAGTGAAATTTCCATATTACTATATTAGTGAATGGCCATATTTAGGCCACATTCTCACTATTTAAGCCAACTTAAATATATTTAAACAACTCTCAAAAAATATAAATAACCTACACTGATGTGTAAAAGGACACAGTTTTAAAGTCTATGTAAACTGGAAGATGCTGAGACTTATTTCAGTGTTGATGTACTTCCAAGTAAAATGGAATATTAAGTAGGGGCGGGACAAACCAACGGCAAGTGGGGCGTGGTTAAGAATATAATGGCTGAAGCCATCAAACTGACATCAACAGAAAGGCGCCACTCCAAACGCGAAAGCAAATGGGCAGACTTTGGTTGAAGATTACCAAAACATTTATTTAATAGACTAACTTGCACTGATTAATTGTTTACCTAAAGAATAGCATCATGTGCTAGCTTAAAAAACAAAATATAAAACAATAATTAAAGTTTTGTTTCACACAGACTCCTGTGATACTCACTGTGAAGTCAGAGGTTTCGATACTGCCGAGAGTCGGGCCTTTTTCCACCATAAAGCTCAGGAGTCCGGTTAAAATGGTGGATACTGACCACGCAGGGTTCCACGTGTCAGGGTGAAAATCTGTGATTGAAAGACACAACCTGAAAGAGAAAGCAAGATATAATGTAGAAGAAACTGCAGTATTCTTCTGACTCAAGGATGCCAGAAAGAGCTCTAGAAGCTGATTGGCTGAAATAGTTTTCCAGCGGGTTGAAAATTTACATTTCAGCTACAGCTATGACAAACGGCCTATTCCTAGCAACTTTTTTTCCTCATGGTGACATCTGTAGAAAAAAAATCTCCACAGCTGCTTGAAGATTAAACAAATTTAAAGTGGACGTCTAAATTGTAAATTCCTATGAACTGCATGTTATACTCGTAAAAAGTGCCTTTAAACATTAATATACATGGAAGGATATATTGGACAATTTTCAAATGCAACGGCAAATTTAATTGCATAGCTTATTTTACACCCTGCACCTGACCACAAGACTGCCAAAACGAGGTCAACTTTGTGTGACGTCACTTCCCAATAAAATAAACCCTATAAAGTAGACCCACCCCTGTGATTTGATTGACAGGTTTCCATGTCGGAAATTCAAATGCAAAAGGATTCACGATTCCATTTGAGTTGCAAATGTGGCAAATAATATTGAGCAATTCCAGCGTTATGGACGTGACATTTGCAGTAAAAACTCAAAACATGAATTCACATTGAAAGTATATGTTAACTTTATACTGAAGCATAATATAAGGAAAATAATCATGCATTATGGAAGTTACAAAGAAGTTAGTGGGTTTACAGTCTACAACATACTTTGTAGACATTCTGTGAATTAAACTGCTTAATCCAAAAGAAATAATGAGAATTAACAGGATAAGGGTCAGCTCACTATAGAACAAACATGATTGATTTTATTTTAAATGACATTTTTGCATTTATGAGGGGAAATCTTGGTTATGGATGTGATATTTCTCCATTATGGATGTGACAGATTGTGAAATTGCCACTAGTTTGAAACACTGACAGAGACATTTTTGAGTATTTTTAAAGTACTGTAAAATACTTGCATACACAAAAACAACGTAGAAACGGTTTCTCTATTTTGGTGAAAAATTTACTTTTTACATGGCAAGGTTGACATTTGCATGGAATTGCTCATTGCTATTTATTAATGTCAGGCTCATAAAAAAATAAGACAGGCATTTGCAAATGTACTTTTGTTTTTCATTTGAATTGTGGCAGTCACAGTGCATTTGCCACAGCGGGAATGAAGAAGGTAATGTGGGATTTGCAATTGCATTTAAATTATGTCACAATTTAAGCATCCACATACTGAAAATGCAATTGAAAATACAATTTGCAATTGCATTTGAACATTGTCTGGAATATCCATCCATAAATTTCATATGGTTTCTTAAATTAATGAAACAATGTAAAGATTTTAAAAAAATAGCGAAAACATTTGAATGGTTAAAATTGAATTTCTGTGCCCTCTGCCTTTTTAAAAACACAGAAATAAAAGAAATCAACTAATGAAACCCCTTATGTAAATAAAACATTTGGTTTATGTATACTATATGTTTGTTCTTTCTTTCTTTCTTTCTTTCTTTCTTTCTTTCTTTCTTTCTGTTTCAATGCCATATCAGCAGCATTGGCTATATTCATGGCAAAACATATACCAAATATACAATATGTTACAATCATATCAGTTTCTTAACAAACATACATTGTACAAAACAAAACCCCATGCAAATAGCAACAACACTGAAAAGAGTCATCTACAATCTTTTAGTTTGTTTAAAGATAAATAATCTAAAATTGCACCAAAAGGCAAAAATTTCACTTAAAATATTTCCCGAACAAAACGTTCTGTAATATCATTTAAAAATACACATTCTATTAGAATATGCTTTACCGTCAAAATATTCTTCCACAAGTCACAAATAGATTTTTCTTCACCTTTCAATAAATATGCATGTGTAAGTCTTGAGTGTCCGATTCCACATCTCTGATGTTATTTTATCATCTCATTCTGATCTTATTTATCAGAAAATAACATCAAATTCTTTTTTCTTTAAAAGATCCACTTTTATGCTAAAAATCATAGGATGATCAGTTTTCATAGATTCGAGTGCTTGTAAGCAGGACATAGAATCTGTTAATATTATTATACTCAATAACAATATTGAGCTTTGTCCGGGAATACTCTTTCTGAAACACTCTGAACCATACTACTATACGTTTGTATATATGTTTAAAAATGTATATGCATGACTATCCCTGCCATGATTATGGCCTATTATATAAAATGAAAGGGCCACTGTTTTAGACTAATCTATTTTCTATTATGTACACTTATTCCATGCACCTGAAACAAAAAGAAGCTCTTTACCAATTTGTATGGATTATTTCATTATAAAAAATATTAAATGTATAGTTCACCTCAAAAATAAAATTCTATCATCCATTACCCACGCTTGTCTTGTTCCATACCTTTTTGAGTTTGTTTCTTCTGTTCAACACAAAAGAAGATATTCTGAAGAATGCTGGAAACCGGTAACCATTGACTTCAGTAGTATTAGGTTTTCGTACTATGGAAGTCAATGGGTACTGGTTTTCAGCTTTCTTCAAAAATCTTCTTTTTGTGTTTAACAAAATAAAGAAACTCAATGTTTTGGAATCCCTTGAAAGTTAACAGCCAAGCAAATTAAAATTTTTGCAGTAATTCCTTAAAATCTAGATGAAATCAAGAATCAAAAGCTTCTAAATCAGAATCAAATCAAATTGAGACATATGAATCAAGCCCTATATAATGTCAAGGCAGATAATGGATTTATTTAAAGGGGTGGTCCACGACAATATGATATTTTAAACTTTAGCTGATGTGTAATGTAGCTGTGAACATAAACAACATCTCTGAATGCAAGACACTTAAAGTTCAATGCAAAGGGAGACATTGGCTTTTACAGAGCTAGCTTAGAAAAGCCTACAGCGAACGAATTTGGAGACTACAAAAAAATACATCCGGGCTAGTGATATCACAAGGGCTTCCGGTTACACGCATTCACCACGCGCACTCACCCTGTGCAGCGAAGGGGCGTGGCCAGAGACGCTGTAAAGTTATACCAGAGAAAGCTAAAATGCTGTCCAAACACTGCTATTTACACAGAGCTTCTTCTGTTTCTGTATTTAGGACACAACACAAAGACAGAAGGGCTTACAGTTTAATTTTAATTTTGTTCCAGAGAATTATAAAAAACATATAGCTAGCATTTGACAAAGGACAGCTTACAGAATCTCTCCCAGTTCAGTGCTGGATTTGGCTTAAAACTCCTCCAACCGACGAAGCTGTGGATTGTGAGCCACAACCTGTAAGTGTTTTTATTTGTTACAACTGATCAACGACATGCACCGTTTCTATCATTAATGGTATTTTGAAGCAAGGACATAAACAAGGATGTAAACAATGGGAAATGCTGTTTGGCAAGGTTAAAAATTTAGCAAAAAATTTACATTTATCAGTCAAACCGCTGTAAACACCCACAATCTTCAGCAGCGCTGTCTCTATGCAGACGCTTTCCCTGTGTTCTACACCTCAAATAACAAACTCGCGAAAGATACAAGCAAGTTTCATATTACTTACACATGCTTATTCCGAATATATGCGAAAGACACTCATCAGATTTTATGTTAGAAAGCAGGCGTGAGGTTCATTTTGTGTGCTCTTCATTTTTCTGTCTGATTCAGGTAGCTAACTCTGCTAACAGCTGCTATGACTAACTATTTACACAGCACAAAAAGCGTGCTTGTAGGGGCGTGACATGGATCCAATCCACGAATCATAGCACATTATGTTAGCTGACCAATCAGAGCCTCTTGAGGGCGGGCCTTTCAGAGGAACTAGGGAATATGACAGTTGTTTTCACGTTAGCGGAGTAGCTGTATATAATCAAAGATATAGATATCTGTAAGATATATGAAAAAAATACTACAAGTGAATCATGAGCACACATTGCTTTGCATCTTATAAACACAACCAAGCCTTAAAAATACACTGTGGACCACCCTTTTAATGATTTAAAGAAAGTTTTTATTTCACAGCTTTTATTTTAACCTTCTTGATAGAACAAGGCCTTTGCAGGTGTGTCACTGACAATGAAAATCAGCTGAAAATATGCTCAAATCCTTTACACAATTAAATAAAGACTTAATCAAGAAAGAATACCAGTTGGTTTACCTTGTGTTGCATTTAAATCTGCCGTTGGGTGTGATCATGTATATGCTCGGAGGCTTGAAGGGAAATTCCCGTGGAAAAATGAGTTTGCCATGATAGTAACCACCTATAAAAGTAAAAGAGAAATTGAACTGAAGCCCACATCGGACAACTCGAGAAAAAATTTACGTGAAATTATAGGAAATCACCTTCATATGGAGTTTTCTCAGGGCCACGAACGAGATAATGCCTGAAAGAGAAGCAAACCCACAGATATGCTGTTAACATCAGATGCGACTACAACCACTAAGTATTTTAATGTTGGTTTTCATGAAGGTTTAAAACCACTTGAGAGTTAGCAAATTGAACATTTTGGGTGAACTATCCCTTTAATTAGATCAGAAAATATCTATTACCCATTTATTTTAGTCAGGTCATAACACACATATATTTTTAAATTAGATAATAAAAATAATTTCTGTAGGGAAATGTTATATTTTGAGAAATATCGTTATCACATTACTCAACAACAACAACACTGCATACGTTCCATGTATCATGCAGCTCTAGCACAAAATAAATGCTCATATGACTTGTGTATTGCTTGCTATTTTATTACTTCCTTGGCACTATATAAATTAAAGACATTGTTATTATTATTAAGCTATGATACTAATTTAGAAAACTTGCAATGTCAGAACAGCATTTCTTTTTTGTACACAATCATTGCATGAAAGCATTGCATGAATAAAAATAAAGACATAAGAGTGAAACTAGATAGAGCTCCTAATTCAAATCACAATGCAGCAGCAAACAGAAAGTCAATCATAAACAAAGTGTGTATATATTTATATTTTTATGTATATTTTTTATGTATAAAGGCTGCTTTTATTTATAATTTACATGATAAAAACTCATTAAATATAATTATATATTTAAAAAACAAGGGCTCCACAAGAGATTGTTTCAACATGGTTATCACAATGTACTGTGCATATCCACAGTAGTCAATATCACAGAATGTGCAATGTTGAGTCAGAATTATCGCTGAACAGGGGTCCATTCTTCGTACGTTATTACCTGGATTTGGATACTGGCGATTTGACACGATCCAGGATCGTTTCGTTATTCAAAACTCATCAGAGTTGTTGTTGTCATAGCAACAGTTCTCGAAGCTCAAACTTGCTCCGGAGCAGACTAATTTTATATAAACAGGATTAGATAGGGTCTTTTCAAGCAAAGGCAATGCTGAATGTACCGAATGCTGATATTTTCTTACAGTAGTAATAGGTTATATACACTTGGGAAAATAGTGAAAGGATTTTAAAAAATTATATATACATTTATAATAATTAATAATATTTAATATTAAATAATTAATAATATTTATGTTTATATGCATACAAGTTTAAAAAATATAAATAAAACATATGCAATCTGCACTCCAAAATAAAAGTACAAAAACGGCGTGGTTCTCTCCAAGGGGATCAAAGAACGTTTAATAATATGGACTTTTTAGATACAAACGTGTACTATTTTAAGGTACCGACCCAGCTTTAGTACAATTTCTGTATGACAATAGACATGCACAAAATTCGACTGTTTTTTTGTTTGTTTGTTTTTTTATAAAGGAGTAATAATTTATGCAGTCATGCATTGACGGCTAATATGACGGTGATTTATGTAATTTTGCTCACATGGATAATTGAATATTAATCAGATGATATCAGTACGCTGCTGTGCCGTCAGAAAATCATTGCATTGCTGATCATGATTTCGATGATTGATAGATCTGTTCTTCAAAACACACACGGTAATCTCTGATCAGTTCAGACTTTTAATCTGATTCTCGAACTTGTTTGAGGAACCAAATTAGCCAGAGATCAGTTATCAAGATTAAAAGATCCAGGATCTGTCAAATCCTCTAAGCGAGGTACAAAGAATGGACCCCTGGAGCCACAGTACTTAACACTACTAAAATGCTTTTCTTAAGAGTTTTTGTCTTTTTTTACTTCTTAAATCAAAAAGCATTTACTAGACAAGTACAAAAAATATTGTTTGGTTTTCAGAAATAGTGAGTCAAAATTAAGAGACATTTTACTCAAAACAGGCTAAACTATTAGTTTTATAAAAAATTAAATGATTTTACTCAACTCGCCTTGATTTTGAAAACAAAACAATATCATCTAGAAAATACTTCTTAATATGCCTACTATGCTTCTTCTTTTATTTATATTGAAATATATATACAGTTAGTCACAATTATTAGCCCTCTCGAGAATCATTAACAGTGCAAAGAATATTTCCCAGTATTTCCTATAATATTTTTTCTTCTGGAGAAAGTCTTGTTTGTTTTATTTTGACTAGAATACAAGCGTTTAAAAAAAAAAAAAAACATTTTAGGGTCCACCCTATTAGCCCTTTAAAGCAATATTGTTTTCCATGGTCTAAAGAACAAACCACTATTACACAATGATTTGCCTAATTACCCTAACTTGCCTAATTAACCTAATTAAGCCTTTACATGTCACTTTAAGTTGAATGCTAGTATCTTGAAAAATATCTAGTTGAGAATTATGTACTAGGGGCGCCACGGTGGCGTAGTGGTTAGCACCTTCGCCTCACAGCAAGAAGGTCGCTGGTTCGATCCCCGGCTGGGCCAGTTGGCATTTCTGTGTGGAGTTTGCATGTTCTCCCCGTGGTTGCGTGGGTTTCCTCTGGGTGCTCCGGTTTCCCCCACAGTCCAAAGACATGTGGTACAGGTGAATTGGGTAAGCTAAATTGTCCATAGTGTATGTGTGTGAATGAGATTGTATGGATGTGTTTCCCAGAGATGGGTTGTGGCTGGAAGGGCATCCGCTGCGTAAAACAAATGCTTGATAAGTTGGCGGTTCATTCCGCTGTGGCGACCCCGGATTAATAAAAGGGACTAAGCCGAAAAGAAAATGAATGAATGAATGAATTATGTACTGTCACCCTGGCAAAGATAAAAGCAATCCGTTATTAGAAATGAGTTTTTATAACTTATAACTGTTTAGAAATGTGTTGGAAAAAAAAACTTCATTCTGTTAAAAAGTAATTGGGGGGCTTTTTAAAATTTAAAGGGGGGCTAATAACTCAGAAGGACTAATAATTCTGACGTATTATTATATAAACAATCACAGATTAACACGATATCTCAATATCAGGTTTTTCCAACATTGTGCATCCATACTCAAAACCTTTAGCTGGTAACAAATAAAATAAAGGTTTCAAAGGAAATGTACCATTCCAAAATGTTGGAGGGCAGAGGTTCAGCACAGATATACGGGACTGGATCTTTCTTGATGCGCAGGTAGTCCTGTTTTAACCGCTGTGTTGCTGTGGTTGGGGCCCTCTTGTTTAAGTTGTTGCTCATCTGTGAAATCACACGACACTCTCGGTTACACAATATAATCCCAACATTTCCTAAAGAACAGTTTAATATAAAAATATTTACAAACACACATGAAACAGGCACCCAAAGTTGATTTTGCTTCTTGTACAATTGTTTGTGTTCAATCCATTTAAATTTGTTAAGTTAACTGAAACGATTTGTGTCAGGAAAACGTGAATGAATTGTGTGGAACCCTGCATTTTTATGGTGTGCATCCACAACGTCCCTAAGACTTTGTTTGTTGACATCAAATTGTTTAGATTGCCATTAAGAAGCAGATTGTCATCTGTGTACAACCACAAAGTGAGACTACAGCAGTCTTACACTGCGTTCCCAATACAACTGACGTTAACTGTACACATTTGATTATACAACGGTAAACATTTAAGCAAATGATCAGAACTGCTGTGCTTTTTATAACAGTACGGTGGCATAACATTTACAGAGTGATTAGCATACTATCAATCAGAAACTGTGAGCACAGTAATAGAAGAACAGTGACACACTGGACAAATAATGGTTAAATAACAACAACAGAAGTAAACAGGGCGCTTAAACGGAGACACTGACTGCGTTTTAAAACATTGTGAGCTGTCTATCTAAACATTATCATTTAGCGTGACGGGACGTCTACTTATACATTAAGTACATTACCACAGATGCTGTCTGGGTAGATAGTTTACTAGGCTTTAAAACACAACATGGAGACAGAAAGGGGATTTTGCAACGGTCCGGTCTCACCTCTTTCAACGCCCTCCACGGGATCGACCAGGGTCAGGTTCTGGTGATATATCGATATCCCTTTATTTTCGACTGAACACGCCCTGGATAAACTTTCAAAAATAACAAAAATGTAGCTCTTCGGCTAAGGTGAAATTGTCATCTATCCCCCATGCCAATATGGCCGCCGCAACACCAGGAAGTGATGATGTATAAAGGGAAAATAAAAGTTCACGTTAGCGTTCGGCCGCTTTTCATAATAAAAGCCTCATTAAAACACGCATGAAAAAAAAAAGTTGTTTAGGTGAAATACATTGACTTTGACGAAGTGTTTACAAACTGGTTTAGTTAATTAAGAAATGGTTGACATATTAAAAAATATTTTATTTCATTCACATCCGTCACCAGGTTAAGGTATGTAAAAAATAAAATAAAATGTTAAACCATTCCGTTATTTAAACGCTTTTTATAAATAACATATTATTTATCTTCACGTTGTCATATGAACAAGCAGTCGGTAACCTACAACCAAAGGCTATAGAATAAAGGGACTTTGTTACAGCGTATAGGTCTAAAGAACCGACTCATAAGACTCATTCATTCAGACTGTTCTGGTCTCGCTGTGTACACCTATGCTTCATCATGAAGAACCTGTTTATAAAATTCGGTTAGTAATCCGACTTGGTTGGTCATTTACACGTTTATGATTCACTTCATATGATTAAAGTCATTCGGGAATCAATCTACATATTCCTTAACCTCGAGTAATTCGGTAAACTGGTCACTTGTATGTCATGTGTCATTTATGATTCACTGTAAATGAAGAATATGTTTAGTTCAAGACACTTTTCTGTTGTTTTTTTATTTACCATTTTTAAAATCGCTGTCCAAGAGTCTGGAAACTGGGCTAAAGTTTGTTTTGTTACAACGCTTCACGTGATTCACTATAAAGAATCGACTCATCAGCTTATTCAGGAATGGTCAAATGTCACGTGAGTAACCGAATGTAAAGTAAATCTTGTCCAATAAGTTGTTTCTTAGATATTTTAATATTTTTTTGGGGAAAATAGCCTATAACTACTGAGTTCAAAACAATTCATGTTTCTCCTATACCGTACCTTGCTTTGAATGTCTAAATATCCGCCATACACCATCATTTTAATTCAATTATCTCATAAAACACACCTTTTTTGAGAGATATTTATTTCCCATAACAAAAGGGTCCACTCAACATTAATGCATTTTTACAAAATACCATCATTTCATGATATATTACCACTTTGCATCTAAAAAGACAATATACAACATCTGCATTTGAATTCGCAACGATTAATAGTGGCTGTACACATACAATTTATAGACTATACCAGCATAGTCGATACAAAACACTACATTCATCAATATAACAACAGACAAAATCACTGCAGATTCTCCAAACAAACTTATAAAAAATAATAATAATCAGCGCTGGATATGGTTTATCAGAGCATAATAGTGATGCTAATAGTACTGAGATGAAATGTAAAGCAGAAATGATCTTTTGATATATGTTTTAACTGATTTTTTTTGTTTGTTTTGACATGTAGTGCTTTGTTAAGTGCCTGTTCACTCCAAGTACAACAATGATAATTCATGAATTCATTTTCCTTTGGCTTAGTCTCTTATTTATCCAGGGCCGCCACAGCGGAATGAACCACCAACTATTCCAGCACACGATTTACGTAGCGGATGCCCTTCGAACTGCAACCCAATACTGGGAAACACCCATACACTGTCACATTCACACTCATACACTACGGCCAATTTAGTTAATCCAATTCACCTATAGCGCATGTCCTTGGACTGTGGGGGAAACCGGAGCACCCGGAGGAAACCCACATGAACACATGGAGAGCATGCAAACTCCACACAGAAACGGCAACTGGCCCAGCCCGGGCTCGAACCAGTGACCTTCTTGCTGTGAGGCAACAATGCTAACCACTGAGTCACTCTAACGCCTAATATCAATTGTGAATACACTACCTGACAAAAGTCTTGTCATTGATCCCAGTTGTAAGAGCAACAAATAATAACTTGACTTCTAGTTGATCATTTGGCAAAGTGGCAGAAGGTAGATTTTTTCCAATGAATCATGTGTTGAACTGCATCCCAATCATCACAAATACTGCAGAAGACCTACTGGAACCCGTATGGACCCAAGATTCTCACAGAAATCAGTCAAGTTTGGTGAAGGAAAAATCATGGTTTGGGGTTACATTCAGTATGTGGGTGTGCGAGAGATCTGCAGAGTGGATGGCAACATCAACAGCCTGAGGTATCAAGACATTTGTGCTGCCCATTGCATTATAAACCACGGAAGAGGGCAAATTCTTCAGCAGGATAGTGCTCCTTCTCATACTTCAGCCTCCACATCAAAGATCCTGAGAGCAAAGAAGGTGAAGGTGCTCCAGGATTGGCCTGCCCAGTCACCAGCCATGAACATTATTGAGCATGTAGGGGCTAAGATGCAGGAGGGGGCATTGAAGATGAATTCAAAGAATCTTGATGAACTCTGGGAGTCCTGCATGAAGCTTTCTTTGCCATTTCAGATGACTTTATTAATAAGTTATTTGAGTCATTGCAGAGATGTATGGATGCAGTCCTCCAAGCTCATGGGAGTCATACACAATATTAATTCTTTTTCCACTGCACCATGACTTTATATTCTATACTGTAAATTATTTCTGTTCAGTGACAAGACTTTTGTCTAAGCAAAGTCAGACCGTACTGTCCTAATTAAATAATTAAAAATCAAGGCATGATCATATTTTATTTTGGTAAGATAAGTGTAATCTAGAGGCCTTTGCCTTTCATATAAGCCACTTCTGATACCAAATAATCAACTAGAAGTCACGTTATTATTTGTTGTTCCTAAAACTTGGATAGGCGACAAGACTTTTGTCAGGTAGTGTAGTTAAAAAAACACTAAATGTAATTGAATAGAAGAGAACACACAACAACTACAACAAAAACAAAACAGAAGAATATTATTGGTGCACGTTCAGAATAATTTCTTCCAGAATGAAATAAGCCAATCAGAAGAATTCATCGCGATAAAATATTAGTATAATGTAAACAGAATATTTTTGTGCATTATTGTGGATGGTAATTCAGGAATCTTTATGCAGTGTCTTTATAGTTGTTGTTGTTGGTGTGAATGTGCTTTTACTGTCTAACTAGAGCAGAACGCAAATAAAGAAAACAGACTAAACACTGCAGGGTTAAGTCCAGCTCACCCTCTTTTAAAGCTATAAAAATATCATTAAAATACACCAAACATGAACACAATTTACTGAATAAAGTCCATCAGACTTTCGAGAACAGCTAGTCAAAGTGTCTTCTGCTCCAGCTTGATTGGTGTCCCAAAATTGGTGTAGATGGTTCGTTCACACTCTAGATGAAAAAAAAAGAGAAATAGATTTAATTTACGTCAACTTCCTTTATGTCAAAGAAGAGATGTTTTACAAAAGCGATCTTAGAGTTGAAGTATATTAAATGCAAGTGTCTGCCTTTAATGTTTCATTTCATTTTATTTGATGTCGTATTATGTCAATAATAATAAATATAAATGAATAATGGATAAATGAAATGTGTAAAAAATGTAACTTATTCTGACCTGGACTTATTAAAATATTTAAAAGAATAGATGATCATAGTGAATTTGACTATATATTAAATTATTATTTTAATTCTTGTTGACAAAAGGGTAAAAGAAAGCGACAAAATATAAAAAGTAAAAATTATTAATCACACATTATTATTTTGAGGCTTCGCTATGATAAACAAATAAATAAAAAAAATATTTAAAAAATTAAAATAAAAATAATTGGTTGTATTAGGTAATTTCAGCTAATTAATACATAAATAACATTTTATCTAGCAGACCTGAAGGAGTGGCGAAAGTGAACACTTCTCCGTTTCAGCTTCTCAGGATTGTGGGATGCCATGTGGGAAAACTCTCGGAAAATATCCAGGTATGTGGTGTCACCTGAAAAGAGACAAACGTGTGACGATACAGAACTCCATGTGAAATAGATGGTAAAAAAAGTTTAAAAGTCAGAGTGAACTGAAAGTTTCTGAGATGTTAATTTCAGTGTGTTGATGTACTTCCATCTGAAACTGAATAATAAGTAGGGGGCGGGGCTTTCTTTTTTCACAAATCATCCCATCATAGCAGGCTAACGGTAAGAGGGGCGTGGCTAAGAATATTGTCGCTGAAGCCGTCAAAGTGACATCAGCAAAGAAGATCCACCACTCCAAATGCAGTAAATGGTCAGATTTTGATTGAAGATTACCAAACACACACATTTTTTTCAGTGAATTAACTTACATGGATTAATTGTTCACTGTCTTCAGAAATTTTTTTTTGTAGTGCTGGTTGAAAGTGTCTTCACATTCCATTAGTAATGATTAAAGTAAATGATCTAAATGTATTTATATGTGTTTTATATTCTGGGTAAGGCATAAAACAAAAAACTGTTCATCCAATTAAATATTGCCAGGCCTGTAATTCCCATAATTCTGATAAGTAGCCCAAACTGTCTGTCAGCAAATGCAGATTTGTACAACTGCGCATCTCTTCACGCAGATCCGCTGATGCACGCTCACACAGGCTACGCTCACGTGGACACGAGTGACAGCGGTAAAAACAAATGCTGAATCAGAAGTTTTTAAAATCCTGAATCAATATCGGAGTTAGTTTTGCACGCTGGAGGAAGGACGACACCATGGCTGAAGTATTTCTTTTAGACATGTACTGTTATGTTTAAAACTATTTTAGTCACGGAGAGCTTATGTAGATGTTGTTGTTACAAATGGGTTATATGCACAGAAGTGTTGTTCAGCCACTGAAACCTTCCAGCGAACGATTAATGTGACTAATATTAGTTTCATGAGGGACCCTTTACAGCATCGATAATGTAGATTTTTATTAAGTTTACCAACAGAACATAGCGCTAATAAATAGCGCTATTCTGCCTAGCCTGCTTTACTGAGGTGACGTTGGTTTTAAATTCTTATCACATTGGTTCATTTTTGAACAATGACAACCTGTGACGTGCTCCTATATTGTTCACCATGCTACTCTGAATATTCAGTATGGCTTAGTAATAAGTGTAATTCCTGCATGCTGCACCACTAAGCATACAACAGTCACTTTAGGACAGCATGAGAGTGAGACCAGCAATCCTTGCATGCACGAAATATTACACATTATAACAAGTTTTGCGTGCTACACTGAAACTGAAGCCTACACTGAAACTGAAAGCTACACTGGAAATGAAAGCATGCTAGATATAATACAGTTTTTCGTTGGGAACTGTAGTATTATAAAGTACTGTAAAGTTTTCTAACTGGTGAATGACATGATCTTGTGGGTCTCTGTCATCTGTTAATGTGTGTGTTTGTGAGTTCAGGAGGTGTGGCTTTGGACGGCAGGGGAGTGATTGTATTTGAAAGATATTATGCTAACCGGTTAGCATTTAGGCAGATCACCTACTGCACCTTTAAGAATAACAATATGTGCTGGCAAAATAAAGACTGTAAACTTTGATTTCACACGAACCCAAAGACATTGATTTTGTATTCAGGGGAGGTTTCATTTCAGTGTCTGATGTACTTTAGTGATTAGCTTAAAGCAGGGGTGTCAAACTCAGTTGCTGGAGTGTTGCAGCCCTGCACAGTTTAGTTCCAACCATGCTTCAGCACACTTACCTGGAGGTTTCAAGCAAGCCTGAAGGACTAAGTTTGATCAGGTGTGTTTAATTTGGTTTGGAACTAAACTGTGCTGAGCTGCGGCTCTCCAGGAACTGAGTTTGACACCTGTAGATTAAAGGGACAGAGACATGGCTCATGGAATTGAAGCAGATCTTTGTGCCTTTCAGGGTATTTCTACTGTCTGGTAACCATGACAACAGCTGGAACTTTGCAGGGGACAAAAGGGGTGGCCCTGAATGCTCTGCCAAACTGTGTGAATTTCTCATGCCTGATTTACAATGAGGAGACTGTCCCGTCAGCCCGCAGGCACTCATGCAGAAGAGCCGTTTAAAGAGATATTCCTGTTTACATGGAGATGTGTTTTTTGTTGAGTTTTAGAAACTTGCAATGGCCTATAT
>CAIGQQ010006052.1:263259-282138 GCA_903798035.1 Danio albolineatus | reverse complement strand
TCAAAATAAGATTTTTTTTTGCTGTTTATACATCTAGGATGCCTTGAGGGCGAGCATCTCATGGGATTCTTGTCATTTTTGGGTAAACTAACCCATTTAAACATGAACAGTTTCTGAAAACATCTGTCTCAAACTGTGCTCAGATTTGCCAACTTACAAAATTTGTGAATAAAATTCACAGAACAGGATGGAAACTTAAAGGTGCAGTAGGTGATCTGCCACAATGCTAACCTGTTAGCATAAATCTCTGAAACACTGTCTGTCCCCTGCCGTCCAAAGCTACGCATCCTGAAAACACGAGGAGTTTCATCGCCTTGTTGACAGCAGAAACCTCTCTCATGTGTTGAGCTAAAGCTAAAGCTTGGCCGGCGGTGTGCAGGAATTACAATCATTACTAAGCCATATTTACATGCATTTTCTGACTGAATATTCAGAGTAGCATAGTAAAAAAATAGGGAGCCATTGTTCAAAAATGAACCAATGTGAATATAAAACCAACGTCACCTCAGTAAAGCAGGCTAGGCGGAATAGCACTATTTACTGATGTTCTGTTGTTAAACTAAATAAAAATCTACATTATCGATGCTGTAAAAGGACCTAATGAACTTGAAAATAGTCACATCAGTCTATCGACGGAAGATTACAGTGGCTGAACAACACTTCTATGCATATAACCCATTTGTAACAACAACATCTACATCAGCTCTGTGTGACTAAAATAGTTGTAAAACAGAACATCACCCGTCTAACAGAAATCCTTCAGCCATGGTGTCGTCCATGTTATTATTATCTAGCGTGCAAAACTAACTCCAATATTGATCCGGGATTTTAAAAAGTTTTGATCAGCATGTTTTTACCGCTCGTTCTCTCTCTCTCTCTCATGAACGCGCAGCACATGTATGCACAAACGGCAGATCTGCATGAACAGAGGTGCATAGTAGCTCAAATCTGCATTTGCTGGCAGACAGTTTTAGCTACTTATCATAATTATGGGAGATGTTGGCCCGACAATATTTAATTGATGAACATTTTATAGTCTTATGCCTTACCCAGAATATATATACATTTAGATCATTTACTTGAATCATTACTTTTGGAATGTGAAGAGACTTTCAACCAGCACAACAAAACATGTTTCTGAAGACAATCAACCAACTGCACATTAAATCAAAATTCACACACTTCATATTTCATGCATATGAGATGGTCAGAGTATAAACTGAAAATATGACGTTTGCTGTTTGTTCAAACTACTTATTAAAATGAGCTGAAACAACACAATCCTTGTTTTTATTTGGGACCACTTAATTGTGTTCGATCCAATTAAATTTGTTTAAAAAAAAAAGAAAAAAGTTATGTTAATTCCTTCATGTTGTCCCAGCACAAATCGATTGTATGAAACCCAGCATTGTTTTACAGTGTGTTTGATGTCATTTAAAGTGCCACACAATTCACTCAGGTACCACATGGAAAGAACCGATATGACGATACAGTATGTGCGCATACATGAAACCTATATGCAGTATATATACACATATATGAAAATATATACACTCCATATAAGTATATATGGCAAAATTGAGGTGCATATATGTGCATATACAGGCCATATAGGTCTCCTGTATTGTTTCTTTATATCCACATATAAGCCCTATATGTACATACAAGATATGCAGCTGATGTTAAGCATTGGTATTATGATTGTGTTGTATCAGTTGTGTTATATGTGAAGCACCATACATGCCAGAATAAATCGCTCCTACTAAGGGATTAATAAAGCTTTATTCATTCCTTTATTGTCCTTCGGCTTTGTCTCTATTTCAGAAGTCACCACAGCGGAATGAACTGCCAACTATTCCAGCATACGTTTTACACAGCGGATGCCCTTCCAGCTGCAATCCAGTACTGCTCATTCACACACACACACACTCATACAATAATTCATCCAGTTCACCAATAGCGCATACCTTTGGTCTGTGGGGTTAACCGTAGCACCCAGAGAAAACTCACACCTACACTGGGAGAACATGCAAAATCCACACAGAAATGCCAACTGGCCCAGCTGGGACTGGAACCTACGACCTTCTTGCTGTGACGAGACATTGCTAACCACTGAGCCACTGTGCCTAATAAAGCTTTAAACTAAATGAAACTTCTTCAAAACTGTATATTTAATTCAGTGGTATTATCTATGAAATTCACAACCAGTTTCTGAGTAAAAATAGTTTCAAACTAAATCCCACAGCAGTGTCCTTTCCGCCGTTTGGGGTGAAATTCACTGATTAACAGCGTCCTTCATCATGTCTTCATAACTAAATCATCTCACAATCCAAACCAACCCAAAGTTTGCTCTCAGTCTGATGGATTGTCCGGACTTTCAGAGAGTGCTGGCCTCTGTTGACCCTCCAGATAAAACTCTTCAGCACTCACTCTTACACACACAATGAGCTCTTTCAACAAAAACAGTGTGCTCTTGCATCTTAAACAAGATTGCAGAAGATCATTTGATGTTCCCTGATTAAATACACGAGACAATCCTGGCAAAAACACTACATTTTTGTTTTAGATGTCTGTCAGTTTTGAGATTGTGGTCTTTTTGGCTTTTCATGGACACTTTTTTTGTCACTTTCAAGTGTTACTTTTGTCGCACGTTGGCAATTTGTAATTATAGATTTTTAATTACAAATAATATAGGTCTTAAAGGGGACCTATTATGCCTTTTTACAAGATGAAATATAAGTCTCTGATGTCCCTAGAGTGCGTATATGCGTAAGTTTCAGCTCAAAACAACACATAAATACACTCTCAGAAGTATAGGTCTGTTAGCTGTCCCTGGGGTGGTACCTTTTCATAAGGTACACATTTGTACCTAAAGGGTCCATATTAATATCTCAAGGGTAATACCTCATATTAGTACCTAAAAAGTACAAAAGTGTTCCTCTTAAAATTTTTAGGTACTAATATAATCTTTTGAGGAACCAATATGGACCCTTTAAGTACAAATGTGAACCATTTGAAAAGGTACCACCCCAGTGACAGCTCGTGTACCTTTATTTCTGAGAGTGTAGTATTTTACAACTATTTAAATCTGCCCCTTTTTAGCCTTTGACTTAAACTGTGCTGTTTTAATGACTGTCGCTTTAAATGCAAATGAGATTGTGCCCTTTTCAAAAAGGGGCGGAGCTACAAACAACTATGTGTCAGTATAGACCTTTTTCTTGGAATGCAAAATTACCCATTATGTTTTGCGTGTATGCGCAAGGGGAATGCTGAGAACTTCCGGTCGGCAGCTGATGCGTATAAACATTTGGACAGCTTTGAAATGATAGTTTTAATCTATTTTATTTGCTTTTAACTTCTTTGGACCAATACTGCTGTCGATCAGCACGACCTCCTGGACTGATCGTTAAAAAATGCGGTCTAATATGATGGAAAACAGCTGCTGTGAGGCGTTATCCTCTCGTTGTCAGACGGCATCTTGTGCTGTTTACAGTAAATGAAGCCTCGTCATCACTTAAGTCAACAGTTTCTCTTTCTGTCAAATATATAACCAACCCAAACTAATGTAAATGTTTGACACAAACACATAGCCTGTACTGTCTCACTTACTTAAACGGCTCGCGATTAGAATCTACATGCAGATCAGCCAGCAGAGTATCAGTAATGTATCAGTGTATTAGTGACTTTTATTGGCAATTTTTGTAACTTGCATGTCTTACATACCTGCTAAGGTTCAAGCCAGTAATCTGGTTTGCTCTATAATGCAGTTAAGTATTGCGCGCGTGTGTGTGTTTGTGTGTGCGCGTGCATTGAAGAGCCACAAAGCTAACAGCTGACAGGCCGTGAACACACACACACACACACACAGTATTTCTGACGGCACACACGTGAACTAGGAGAACGCTTTTCTCTCGCGCTTGAACCACAACTGACGGATTATAACGGCTTTAACACACACCTTTCAAAGCTGTGTCACAAAAACACTCCGTAATCCACTCAAAACGCTATTAAAACCCATTTCGTATCGCAAATTACCCGTTATAAACACTGTAAACGGAAGTTCTAAACATTCTACCGGAAGACGCTGGTCGCTATGGCGCCCTCCATGCAGCTGCCAGGAAAAAGGTCTATAATGGCAGATAAACAACAGGAATAAAAATATCTCTGTGAAAAAACTGAAAATTTCAGTACAATGGCGGACGGCTGCTTCTCACTTAGGGCTGTCTATGATAATGGAGGAGAAAGCATCACTGATGGACAGGGATGACATACAAAAGGAGAATGCAAATCAAAGTGTTTCTACAGACTGGCTATATTCACACACTGTTGCCACATAACTCATTAAACGCCTCATAAAATTAATTTTTGCAGAATATTTCCTCTTTAAGGCATCTTTATAAAGCAAACACACCACAGAAACCAAACCTAAAGCGGCACACAACCACAAAAATGCATTTACACAGACTGTTCAATGCTTTTCTGAAGCTGTCACGAGTTTTAGCTGAAGTACCCACCAGACTCACTAGAGGGCACTCCAGCTATATAAATGCTCCACTCGGACTACACCTCCCATCACGTTTTGTGTCTCACTGCTGATACTAATCTGGACACTGACACACACTCAACTGCTGATCATTGACACTGATTAAACACACTATATAAACACCACTCACATACACACAATTGCTCAGTCTTGTTTATCTGCTAAGGTGTGCGTTTATAAGCGTTTTCCGGTTCCAGTCTTTGTTTTGCTGTGTTTTGATCTTGGATTGTTTTTGGATTTTTTTTAAGTGTGTTCTGCCTGTTTTGTTGGATTATGCTGTTTTGGTTACCACTGTTGTTAAATAGTTAGATGAAGCTCTGAGGCTTTCCACTGACTGTTCCTGGTAAACGATTCGATGCTTTGTGAGTGTCAAGGACATCGGCATCTAGTGCTTATTTAAAACATATTTTAGCCAGAAGGCAGCGTTAAATGTGTCAAATGAAGCAACTAGAACACACTCCATAGTTTTAATGTTACGTGTACAAATAAAGTCGATGACGTGCTCTCTGAACATTCTAATCACATCAGTGTGATTGTACGCTTCAGGGACCAGCCAAGGTTGATCAAACTGGTGTGATCTTACGCATGAAAGGGTTAAATAAATGTGACAATAAAATATAATAAATGCTACTGATCCAATTCGGAATCCACCAACCCACTCTGTTGATTTCGGCATGGGATGCAAGTGCTCGAACAAGTAGGATATGATGATAACTATTAGTTACTCTTAAATGTCTTTAATACACAAAAATTTTTAAAAAACATTTTAATAATGCAAGAAATTAGAAGTAAACCAACTCATCACCATCCAGAAAACACCAGTAAACACGTATCAAACCCCTATTGTGTCTAGAAAATGTAGAGTTCCACGCTTTTCTTCTTCTTAAACTGCTTGTGACAAAAAGGCTTATTTATAGTCACTCATTTCACCCAAATCCACAGCAGGGAGACCGTTCAAACATTCACATCCATTCAGTTGAGTCTCCTTACAGACACAGACGAAATGCTTCCCTCAAATTGTGAATGGTGCAGGAAAACACCCCCTTTTCACTCGCTCTCCTGCTCGGTCATATTCCCACACACTCAAATACACACACACAGAGAGAAAGACAGACTGAACGCAGTTGCACTAGATTACTTTTAAAACTGTAAAAGATAAAACTGGAAACTGAATAGTGTATTAATAAACATTGTGTACGGCAATGCATTTTAAAAAATACATATTTATTTTGATATATTGAAATTTTATATCTTAATTGTGTTTTATGCTATTTTATATATAGAATTCAAAATATATTAAAATACATAACATTTGACAAAATAATAATCTTTTGTTACATTTTTTTATTAATAAAGACATATTATTTTCTTAAAGGACCACTTGAAAATCATCCGGTTCTTTAGAATTATTATAGGTTTAGGTTTGAGTAAAATGTTTGTTTTATTCTATAAATATTTGACAACATTTCTTCCAAATTTCAATCAAAATATTGTAATTTTTTTGACCAAAAGGGTGACAATTAGTTAGATAAATAAAGGTTTAATTTGTAGTAACTAAAACTCTTACAAAAGAAAAGTTTTTTTGTTCTGAAACACACACACGCACACACACTTGATTTTATTTTGTTTACAAAAAATAAAACAAATTAAAAAATAAAGCAAAATAAAACAAACAAAATAAAATCAAAAATAAATAAATAAAACAAACAAAATAAAACAAAAAATTAAATAAAACAAATTAAATAAAAATAAAATAATAAAAAACAATAAAAAAATTAAATAAAATAAAATAAATAAAATAAAATAAAACAAATAAAATAAAACAAATAAAATAAAATAGATGTAAAAAATTTTAAAAATAAAAATAAATAAATTAAAAATGTAAAATTAAATTAAATAAACTAAATAAATAAAATAAAATAAATAAAATATAATAAAATAATTAAAAAATTAAATAAAAAATAAAATAAAATAAAAAATAAAGCAAAATAAAACAAACAAAATAAAACGAAAAAAAATAAAACAAACAAAATAAAACAAAAAATAAAATAAAACAAATAAAATAAAAATAAAATAATAAAATAAAAAATAAAACAAAACAATAAAAAATAAAATAAAAAATAAAATAAAACGAATAAAATAAAATAAAATAAAATAAAATAAAATAAAATAAAATAAAATAAAATAAAATAAAATAAAATAAAATAAAAAAATGTTTGCATAAAGAATTATGAGGTGGCCACCTCCATCAAATCTTCTACCACAGTTAGACAAAAATCTGACCCAAAGTAATGCTCAAACACTGGTCATGTATTTAATTAATTATTTAATTTACTTGATAAGATTACAGGAATAATGCAAAAGCCATATTGAAAATAAAAAGTCACGATCAGGATACCACTTCCACCTCATACTGAGCCTGGAAAATCCCTGATAATAAAATGTAATATAATAAACAACCAATATAACTGCAAAGTGGTGCTTAATCAAATAAAAATGCATGTCTTCATGTCGTATAAATAAACATTCAAAAATAAAAGCTAATCAATCCTTAAAGAAAAGCCAGACCAAGAAACTCGACTCCCCGCTACATTCCTTCAATACTGTACTTTCCATCCATTCTGCTACAACATGCGACCATGAAACAGAACAACCAGCGGCGTTCACCAAAACACAACTCACCAAAGTCAAGTCCAACCTGCTGAATATCTTCCTCCTTAAATATTTGATGCATTTTAGAATCATTAGGTCTACTAAAGCGTCTGAGCTGAAGTGAACGTGTGTGCAGTCAGTGCAGTATGTGTGTGTATGTGTGTGTGTCAAACTCAGTCATCATGAGTAGCTCCACCTGCTGCCCACTGCTGCCCACTGCCAGAGCTAAAGCACATTAGCATACAGCTGACGACCCACATGCTGAACACTGACCTGCTGGATGTTTTTAAGTGTCAGTGTACAATAATTTTGTTCTGGATTACATCTATTGTGATGTTTTGAAAGACAAGATAAAGGAAACTGAAACTGAACTGAAACACGTCACGCTTCTGAGGATATGCAATAAAAATGTGACGAATAATCAAAATTATTTTAGGTTGCTCCACTATGTATACAAATAGCCATCAAGATAAAGATTTAAACTGTTTAAAAAATCAAATCACAAATTGGATAATAATATAAAATATTCAAAATACATAATACGTACACGCTTGATTATACTTTATAGGTAAATGTGAAATTATGAGCTACAATCTGCACATACAAATAGTTTTTAAAATTAAGACCCTTTCGATGTGGTGATGTCATTGGCCCATGAATAGTTCCTGCTTGTTGTCAAACTGTTTTATAGCTGGAAAAAGAGGTAATTTAATCATAACACAATGTTAAAACAGCTATTATTACATGAGAATAAACAAAAATCAGTCCAAGGCACTCGAAAAATGTGGAAAATATTAAACAGCCTGTTAAAAGCGACTGTTACCCTGATAAAGGCAGTTCTTTGCCGAAACGAGTCCACAGCATAAATTCCGGTGTTAAATACACAGTGTGAATTTTTTGGTTGTTGTTCAGTGTTAAAACCCGGAGTACATTTCAATCCACGAGTGTGAAAGAGTGTATATTAAAAAAATAATAATAAAATAAAATAAAATAAAAATATAAAGCAAAATAAAACAAACAAAATAAAACAAATAAAATAAAATAAAAATAAAAAATAAAACAAAAACATTAAATAAAAATAAAATAAAACAAAATAAAAAATAAAACGGAAAAAATTACGCTAAAACAAATAAAATAAAAATAAAATGAACTAAAATTAACAAAAATAATAATAATAAAAATAAAATTTAACTAAATTTAAAAATAAATAAATAAATAAATAAATAAATAAATAAATAAATAAATAAATACATATTGTACAGATTTAATATTTTAACACTCCAGTTTGATGTAAGAATAAACTCTAATTGTGTTAAATGAACTCTGTGAGTGATGTACAAATTTCACACTTTAGAAAGTGTTATTTTAACTCCAAAATGGAGGGAGTCAGAGTTTGCATGTTCTCCCCGTGTTCGCGAGGGTTTCCTCCGGGTGCTCCGGTTTCCCCCGCAGTCCAAAGATATGCGGTATAGGTGAATTGGGTGAGCTAAATTGTCTGTAGTGTATGTGTGTGAATGAGAATGTGTGGATGTTTCCCAGAGATGGGTTGCGGCTGGAAGGGCATCCGCTGCGTTAAACAAATGCTGGATTGGTTGGCGGTTCGTTCCGCTGTGGCGACCCCGGATTAATAAAGGGACAAAGCCGAAAAGTAAATGAATGAATGAATGAATGGAGGGAGTCATATGTTAAACTCAAATTGAGTTAAATGTACACTGATTTTTATTTATTTTTTTGCTGTGTAGGTTTTGGATTAGCCATGTGAATAAATGATTTTTAATATTTTCGAAATTTTTTGAGTGCCTTGGACTGATTTTTGTTTATTCTGATGAATCCCTTACTCAAAGAGCACCAACAAAATATTTAAGATACCCCTGAGCGCTTTTTGCTTGTTTTTAGCTATTATAACATCATTTATGAACATGTGGGCCTTTTTGGATTCTAGCAAACAATGGAAATGAATAATGTAAAACAGGAAATGTGTTAGGACCATTGTTATCGTTTACATCCCTCAAAGCGGTCTATAAAATATTTGATATCATTATAATATTTGTATTATTATATATTTATTATATAATAAAACATAATTAAATTAAATAAAAAATATACATTATATTATAAATAATATATTATTTCTATTATAAATAATTAAATTTAATTTAAAACATTAAATTCAAAATAAATTATTATTATTAATAATTCTAAAATTGTTATAAAACTAAAATAAAAAATTCATTTATATAAAATAATAAAGAAATAAATAATACAATTTAATAAAATAAGAAATATGTGTGTGCAAAAATACTGTATAATAATTTACAACTTTGTAATATTTAAAATTAGTAAAAAATGTACACATGGAATTGAGTTTTAAACAGTTTATTTATATATTTTTAATATATAACACTATAATAGAAAATACTTTTGTACATTTAAGCACTTTAATGTCACTAAGCACTCACTAAAATGTTGAAAAAACATATGCTAATATGTTAAATAAATTATATATGTATGCATTTATATATAATTGATATGATAAACAGACACATAACAATTTTTTTTCTAAAAAAATATAAAAAATTTACGCAATAATATATTTAATTTGCCAAGATATACATCATACATATACATTTTATGATTAAGCACATTCAAAGTTTGAATATAGTCAGTAACCAAAATTTAAAATATATGTGAAAAATATTATGTAATAATATAAATAATAATACATGTAATATATAAAGGACACACAATAAAATATGCTCGCTAATCCACAATAAATAATGTCCCAGTCAAAACACAACAAAGCTTCATTTGACTTCAAAAATAAACCTAGCCTTCTTATTATCACTCGACCAAATATCTGAATGCTTGCCTTTATGATAAATATATTAAAATCAGAATATACCTGTCAGCTGGGGTTGAAGTATCTGCTGTGCGGCATCTCAGCGAACATTGTAAGACTGCAGGAGACGAGCGGCGCTATTTTAGGAGGCGGCGGTGACGTGTGAGCTCACAAAAGCCGTCGTCTGTTTGAACTACGAGTCTATCAAATTTTAAAGTATTCCAGTGGGACGAAAACACAGGATGAAATATTAAACCTCAAATTTAGGGCGTCATATTTGTAGGGAAGTGCTGTGAAGCAATAAGAACAGCAGTTTCACTTGCTGGGCATCGATGAAGGCTTCGGGAACATCGTGCTCACTTTATCTAATGTATAGTGTAAAAAAAAAAATAACATGATTCCAGAAATACCATTCCATTAATCATTAATATCATTAACATCAACGACACACTCTATCTTTACTTTGCAGGCTGTATTTGGAGACACAAGCTGAAACTATAACATGCAAACATCTTACATTTTAAAATAACACACTGACTGGAGATAGTGTACGTGTCACAATGCTTTTAACAGCATCATTTATTTATTACACTAGTAATACAATATCGCCAAACTGTGGCTGCTACCAACTGTTTTCAGCATATTCTGCATAGCTAACATTGTATGTCCTAGCAACCACTAAGAACACCTTAGCAACCACTTACTCAAGCAACCACCTAGAAACCACATAGGTCTCTAGAATGCACAAACTCTTTATTTATTTATTTATTTGTTTGTTTGTTTGTTTGCTCTGATTCTTTTAGGTTGATCCCATTCCTGTGGGTCATTATTGTGTTTAACTGAAGATATATATACTGTATTATCCCTTACAGAACAGATATTAATTTCATGTGCAATAGAATTGAAACTGCAAAAAATGAACATTTTGTTCATAGTTTAAAGATTTGTTCTTTTTTTTTTTTGCTTCTTAAACTGATTGTTTTAACTGTAATTATTACAACCCAGAAATTATTATAACTATTTAAATTACACAGTTCTGAGCTGTAAAGATGATGGTAAAGAACCCTGAATATTATACTGTGAATGTTTAAATTAGACAGTTTTGAGCTGTAAAAAAGATGGTAATAAACCGTAAATATTACAACATAAACCTTTAAATAAGACAGTTCTGAACTGTAAAAAAGATGGTAATAAACCGTAAACATTTCAACGTAAATCTTTAAATAAGACAGTTCTGAACTGCAAAAAAGATGGTAACAAACTGTAAATATTACAATGTAAATCTTTGCATTTGGCGGGTATAAACTATTTTTATAGCAGCAGAAATATGTTAATTAAACAGTTATAAACTGTAAAAAAAATATATATATATATTAAAATCTGTAAAATATACGGTATAGTGGGTGCAATCCTGTAAAGCCAATAACGTTGCTACCATATTTTTTACGGTAAAGTCCTGGCAGCTACAGCGGCCGTTTTTTTACCGTAAAATTTACGCTTTATTTTTTACAGTGCAAGACTGCTAGGCTAGGCTAACGGAAATAATGCATTCAAATCCCAACCTCATATAAATTTTTTTTAGCTTGAATTATTTTGGGTTCTTCCCATTCCTGTGGGTCATTATTCTGTTTAACTCAAGAAATTCTCTGAGGAGTTTTACTGTATAATTCATAACGCAAGCGGTTTCATAAGAGCAGAGCATTCATGACAGACAAGAGGAAACAAGCTCAGCCAATTAGCCAGAAACAGGACACACATCTGCGGATTACAAATAACAGCATTACGCAATTATGGGTAAATTTCTCCTTAAAGTGGCTTTGAGGCCATGTGTTCTTCACTGATGCCATCAGCCGTCATGGCTTGTGCGTGAATTCCTATCAACCGCATCCGAAGCAATCTCTTAAACAATGCATAAAGAAAAACAACTGCTCTTCTCATCAACCACAACAATGAGATGAGAGGGGGGAAAAATCCATACAGGGAGAAGCATCTAGTGAATAATTGCTGAGCAGAGGATGATGGGACACAGCCATCAGACGTTACATAAGCCAGAAGCGTTTGTAGGATGAATCAATCAGTCTCACTGAAGCGTAATTATATCATCGCTTACACAACACAGGATTCGAGTTAGAATTATGTGTGAAACGACGCTTTTTTTGAACACCATCAGGAAATGTCGGATGAATTATTTATAGCGAGTCTTGAGAGATACAGAAAACATCTTACAGACTTTTATGAGCTGCATACATAGGGTAAAACACGTACCTGTAACAGCGTCTGAAGCAGATGAAGATCATCCCAGAGCAGCAGATGGAAGAAAACAGAATAGAAATAAGTTTAGAAATAGTTATAGAATTTATTATATCAAGACATATGGCAAACATCAGGGATCACCAATCTCAGTCCTGGAGGTTTGGTGTGCCTGCAGGGTTTAGCTCCAACTTGTCTCAAAACACCTGCCAGGATGTTTCAAGTATACCTAGTGAGAGCTTGATTAGCTTGTTCAGGTGTGTTTGAATAGGGTTGGAGGTAAAATCTGCAGGACACCGGACCTCCAGGAACAAGTTTGGTGATCCCTGGCATACATGATCAAATAAGACTACTACTAATAGTCTACTACTGTAAATACTCACTAAGGCCCCGTTTACACTACTGCGTTTTAGTTTAAAAACGGCGTTTTAGCATGAAAACGATCTGCGTCCACACTAGCGGATCTCAACAGATCTCCCTCCACCAGAAACGTATATCACCATTCGCGCACCATTCGCGCACTCTGGGCATGCGCGTTCAAGTATAAACAGGAAGCACGTGTCTCGCTCGGCATTTGGTTATTGTTAGTCAACAAACGCTGGTGGAACGATGAACGCGATGGTAAAGAAAGCAAGAGAGGTCTTTTTGAGGACAGATGACGAGGTTGAGTTGTTACTTAAAGTAACAAATGAATATAAAACATCCATGGCTATCGAAAATACAGTGTTTACAGTGAAGGCTGGTCTGCCGTCTGCCGGTGACGTTATAGCCACGTGCGCTTGACGAATAAGGAAAGGATACGCAATGACCCAAATCCCCAATCACGTAGCGGATCTCAGCAGCCACGCCTCTGTTTTCAAAGGTATCCGTTTCCCTCCATCCACACTGAAACGCCGCAGCAGCATTTTAGAATGGAAACGGCCTCTCCAGCGTTTTCAAAACGCTCCGTTTTCGCAGCTCGAAAACTCCAGCGTAGTGTGGACGGATGGCGTAACCGTAGCAAAACTTATGCGTTTTAAAACGAAAACGCACTAGTGTAAACGGGGCCTAAGATTACTAATAAGACCAAAGAAATGATTGTTGATTTTAGTAGACATCCACCACAAGCGGTGCCAGTGATTATACAGGAGTCAGCAATTGAGATTGTCTCATCATTTAGGTACCTGGGTGTATATCTGAACAACAAGCTCGATTGGTCTGAAAATACAATTCAGGTGTGTAACTAAGAAGGGTCTGAGTCACATTCATTTATTAAGACGACTGATGTCCTTTGGTGTGTGTCAGACATTGTTAAAAACTTTTTTTGATTCTGTGGTGTCTCATGTGATTCTGTATGCTGTAACCTGCTGGGGAGGGGACTGTTGGAGAAGGATGAAAACACATTAAATAAGCTTATACAATGGGCAGGGTCTGTTGTGGGGTGTGCACTACCCACTATAGAAGAGATTGCACATGATCAAATGATGGACAATGATTGTCAGTATAAATGATTGTCAGTATGATGAACCATGATAATCAACCTCTTTTTGATATAGTCCAAGTGTGTGCAAGCTCTTTTAGTGCAAGACTAATTCTACCCCGGTTTTACAGAGAAAGATACAAGAAGTCATTTTACCAACAGTGATCATATAACCATCATCATACTAGATGAACTGCACTTAATTGTAATAGTTATTAGATATGGACAAGTGTTTACTCGTTGTTTTTGGAACTAAGGTGTGCAGTATGTATGTAATTTTATTATTGTTTTTATCTAGTAACTTATTTTATATATTTCTAGTATGGAAAGCTCTGCTGTGATGTGAATTTCCCTTTGGGGATTAATGAAGTCAAACAAACGAACAAACAAACAAACAAACAACATATGCTATGAATTAGGAGCTTTTTTTAACACTGTAAAAGCAAGCAACTGCTTTGCAGCATATGAAATGTCCCAAACACTAGTTTTAACTGTCCAAAATGGAAAAAAAAAAGTTGTTTTTACTGTCTGATAGTCAACGCAAGTTCTAAAAAAATTTGTTATGTTATATTTTATACAGTATTACATTACATTACATTACACATATGCATTAAAACAGTCAGGAAAAAAGTGTTTTATGTAAATTCGGACCACGAGTCTACATATATGGCCATCATTTTCCCCTAAAATATCAAGGGATGATACTTACGTTTTATTCTACTTAGATTCTAATAAGCTTAAATAGCAAAGAGAAATAAAAAATGCATGTAAAAAACACTTTGGGCCTTTTAATTATAAATAAGCTTATTGTCAATATGCCAATCAGCCAATCTATAATTGAAAAGGTGATTATTGATTTGGTGTGCTAGACAAATAAAAAACAATTGTGATTTAATGAAAAGAAAATGTTTGTTGTGCTGCATTTTTCACTGCATTGCTTTGCTTTTTCACATTCAGAAGATTTAGGGTTTTTTCCTTTTGTGATTATACGGTTACAGTATTTCAAATGATTTACACATTTTCTGTCGAAGTAAAACTTCTTCCAAAATAAAAGTAGTTTAACTTTTGTATGTGAAGATATCAAGGCAGAGGTTTAAAATTATACAACTTTTTTAAAAAACATTGTTAAGTACAGTATATTTTTCATTCATTTATTCATTTTCTTGTCTGTATATATATCTGTCCTATATATCTGTCTTATATCTGTCTGTGCATATATAAATTTACAAAAAAAGTTGACAAACTAGTGTCAGAAGTTGTCAGAAAACACAAGTAGAGCTGTCGGATCTATTGCGGAGAATCTTCTAAAGCAACTATTTTCTGTTCGCCCAAAATACCTCCATCCCTGCCTGCTCGACATCATTAAAGACTGGAACATTTGAGGACACAAGAGAAAAACAAAAGCACAAATGCTGAAAGCAAACTGAGAATGTAGCTTAAAATAACTCCAGGATTTTTTTCTGTCTTCCTTTTAAAGCTTCAAAAATGAAAACGACAAGGCTCAGAAAACTACGCAGGACAGACTATGTATTTTTTTTTCTTCCAATTTAACTCCGTTTTGCCATTACAAGGGATAGTTCACTCAGTTTTTGTTTATGTTTTTTTTTTACTTCTGCTGAACACAAAATAAGATATTCTGAAGAATGTTGGAAAAAACAGTCATTGATATCAATAGAAGGGACAAAAAATACTATAGAAGTAATGTTGTCATGGTTATCGGTTTCAAGGTAAACCTTTTCTGATGCTTATGCCGAGTTCAGACTGCAGGATTTTCAAAGTAGTCACGTCACAGATGTTTTCACACTGCATGACTATCTGGGGTAGCGTTTCGTCACCAGTTTTTACACAGCAAGATGCATCAGTGGCAGTGGGTTTCACACTCCATGACTTTAAAATAGGAGGAATCACTGACAACTTTGTCTCGGTCCATAAACTACGTCCCACAATCAAACACAAGTGAGAAGTGACATGGAAACAACACAATGTCACATTTACCTTTTGTTATTAACCACATAATGAGAAAGAAGCCTTTAGTGGGGTAGAAAATGAACTTATTTTGCTCACCTAGCTTTGAAGGGAATTAGCAAATTTTTCCTTGACTTTTTTCTTTTTAGACTCAGTTGTGATACTGCTCAGATGATACGTCAAACAGACATGGGTGCTCCTGCCAAATTTAAACTAGTATTTCCTCTATTTATCAGGTCCAAATAGACCAAAAAGAAGCCCTTCTAACTTCTCGTTGGCCTGCAGGTACCCACACTAGTGGATGCTGCTCTCTCATTGGCTGTAGATGATCATCGTTGTTATTTTCAATCAGAACACATTTCACATGATTTTGAATCGCCAACAGCTCCAGATATTTAGCATGCCAAATGTCTTACGGGTGTCTGCGACTCATTGAGGATTCTCTTAGATCCCATCTTTGATAGTTCACACTGTGTGATTGTCACTCACGTGAACGAGCACGTTAACAACGATTTCTCAAAACCTGTTGGCAAGTCAAAATCGGGGCTAAAATCATGCAGTCTGAACTCGGCATTAGTATTAACGTTTCAAATTTTCCATATTATTAAAACTGTGATTCATTATCGCGCCTCTTATTTGCTTTTCACTTTATGTGCTTGAGTTCAACCGTTCTCACTGGCAGAGCTGTGAAAAAAACTAAATACCATTGGCCATTTTATAAAAGGGGAGGAGCTACTGTCTCGCCCTGTCTTCATGTTTCAGATGGGATTAAATCAAAAATCGAACAAAAATTGCACATTTCAAAGCACTTCACAAGACCTTGACCTGCACAATTAAGGCCTTATTTAGCGGATTAAACTTTAGCAAGACTCAAACAAGAGGAAGATTTTCAAGATTTAGTTTGAATCATTTGAATCGCTACACGGAAAAACATGCTTTGCTAACTTTCTAATCCAAATATCTAAAAATTCTTAAATAATGAAGCATTCTCCTGACAAGTAAAAAATAATTAGTTTGGTTTTCAGAAATAATACAGTAATACAAGATAAATAATCTGCCAGAGGTGTAAGTAAAATAATATAATTAAATAAAATAATTAGATGAAATTCAAAAATAGGATTGTTTTACTTACTCCATGCGCTGGCAGATTATTTAGCTTGTTTCAAGCAAAAACTCACTTAATTTAAACATGTCATTGGGTGTATGGCCATACATGATAAACGCACTATATAAATACACATGACATTACATTATAGAATGAACCGCCAACTTATCCAGCATATGTTCACACAGCGGATGCATTTCAAGCCACAACTCAACACTGGCAAACATCCTTACACACTCATTCACACACATACACTAGAGCCAATTTAGTTCAATTCATCTATATCGCATGTCCTTGGACTGTGGGGGAAACCGGAGCACCCAGAGGAAACCATGGGGAGAACATACACACTTCACACAGAAATGCTAACTGACCCAGCCAGGAGTTGAACCTGAAACCTTCTTGCTGTTAGGCAATAACCACTGAGTATATTATAATAGAATAAAATTAAGTGAGTTTTTCCTTCAAACAAGTGAAATAATCTGCCAACGGAATAAGCAAAATAAATATATGTCAAAACCAAAAACAAGTTTATTTTACTCACCCCATTGGATGATTATTTTGTTTATCTTAAGGCAAAACTCGCTTAACATTAACATAATAACTTGTCTAGAAAATGCTTCTTGATTTAAGAATCTTCAAGATATTTGGACTAGAAATGAGACAACAAGAAATGCGTGTGTGTGTTCTTACCCGCTGCTGAATGGTGGCGTGTTTGTGCTCCATTTCTCTCTTCTCCATGGCTGAATCAATCACCAGCTGATCCAGCTATGACCAGATCAACGGTTGGGAAAGAAAACATGATGGGGTTTGTTATCAGTCTGTCTGTCTGTGATCACTGCAGATGTGATGGTCAGTTTAGTACTGATGTTAGTGATGTAACTTGGCCGGTCGATCAAGTAATTAGACAGAAATCTGATTAGATCAGGCTCTAGTTGGTTGGTCCAGGCAAATGTGTTTTACAGCCTGAACATACACACTAGTTTTTAATATACAGTTGAATTATTAGCCCTCCTGAATTATGAGCCCCCCTGTCATTTATTTTCCTCAATTTCTGTTTAATAGAGAAAGATTTTAATCGCATTTCTAAACATAATAGTTTCAATAACTCATTTCTTTTATCCTTGCCATGATGACAATACACAGCAAATTGTGAGGTGTTGAATATCTGGTGTAAGCCCCTGTAGTGTTAAAGTGTTAAAATCCAAGTGTACATTTACTGTTTTTAACACTGATATGGGTTATATTGTGATGTTTAACAGTGTGCATTTCTGGTGTTGCCTTTCTATACTCCTCATCGGTGTTAATTTGAGAGATTTGAGAGATGACATACTGAACGGTGTTCAGTAAAATTGCTGATATAATTGTTTTCAAATTGAGAGTCAGTATTTTTTGCTGACTTGTAAACTTGAAACCATGCACAGCAAATTTGCCAGTGTACATTTTACACTACAGGTGTTGAATTTAACACTTTTCTGGTGTCTATATGAGTCCCACCAGCCACATGTCCAGTTTACACTCTCAAAAGTGTTGAATATATACACCTCTGCAGTGTAAAATATGTACACCTTTGAAAGTGTAACCTGGACACTTGGCTGGTGGGACTCATAAAGACACCAGAAAAGTGTTAAGTTCAACACCTGTGGTGTGTACATAATGTTTGACTAGATATTTTTCAAGATACTAGTATTCAGCTTAAAGTGACATTTAAAGGCTACTGTAGGTTAATTAGGCAAGTTACAGTAATTAGGCAAATCATTGTATAACGATGGTTTGTTCTGTAGACAGTTAAAAAAAATATTGCTTAAGAGGGCTAATAATATTGACCTTAAAATGTTTTTTAAAAAATTTAAACTGGTTTTATTGTAGCTGAAATTAAGCAAATAAGACTTTCTCCAGAAGAAAAAATATTATAGGAAATACTGTGAAAAATGCCTTGCTCTGTTAAACATCATTTGGGAAATAATAATAATAATAATAATAATAATAATAATAATTCATTCATTCATTCATTTTCTTTTCGGCTTAGTCTCTTTATTAATCCGGGGTCGCCACAGCGGAATGAA
>CAIGQQ010006052.1:244321-263249 GCA_903798035.1 Danio albolineatus | reverse complement strand
CCGGGGATCGAACCAGCGACCTTCTTGCTGTGAGGCGAACGTGCTACTCACTACGCCACCGTGGCGCCATAATAATAATAATAATAATAATAATAATAATAATTAACCGGAGGGCTATATGTTGACTTCAACTAAATGAAGCTACCATGGTTTTTAATTATTTTTGATCTATGCCACTTTTCATCTTTTGTTTGGATGCTAAATAATTTGTTACGGTTTCCGATCTTCTTTTTGCTCTTTTGGATTAAATAGCCAGCTTCATTATAAAAAGATGGTTTTAAAATGTTTCATACTTTTTTATTTTGTTCAGCTTATTCTCACTTTATGTATGTGCATTTACTAAATAAAATTCCGATACATTTAAACATTCTTTGAGGTAAACAAAAGCTATTTTTGTATAAGAATTTTTGTATATTTGACATACAGTATATTTAAAATTTTAAACAGTTTCATAAACCATTTGAACATTCACATTAGATACTGTGGAATAAATGGACCATGACCGTGTTAAAATAAAAAGATAAAAACTATAACTATTATAATATACTTATAAAATGTCATAGAAACATATTATACATGTATTATGTATATATTTTGATACAAAATATGTATAAATAAACTACTTTTATACGTTTTTTTGACCTATATGTATCGAGAAATGTAATTTAAAACTGATGAATGACTTTATTTAGGTTTGAAATTGTTGATATAAAAATTAGAATTCATTACATGACATTAAAAACTAAATGTACTAAATGCAGGGAAATAGCTTAACTGTATTGGATACATATACATAGATATATTTCACATATCATTTATTACATATAGGATTTATATTTAACAAATGAATGAAAGAATGAATGAATGAATGCCTAATCTGAGAACAAGCGTTGCTCACCTCAGCAGCCAGTTTCTTCATGTATGGGTCAATCTCATCCAGGAGGTTGTAGCCCTGCTGATAGAGCGAATACTGTGCATGCATGAAGGACAACATCTATAGAAAAAGAAGAAGAAGAGGCCCATAAAGGTTATGCAGAGCCCAAAAACACACCAACTGTACATTTACTGTACATAAACGATCACTACAACTCACCGCATCCAAGATCTCAAACTTCTTTTTGGCTTGAAGGACATTGATCTGTGTGGGGAATAAAAAATATTTCTATAAAACACTACTACACGTTCACATATTCAGATCACAATGTTTTAATATCATTGAGATACTAGTTTTGATTGTTGTTTTATTTTTCATTTTATTATGCAAGTGATTTTGTTGTGAATTGATTTGTTTTTAGTGGCTATTTTACTTATTTTTTTGTTCATTTTTAGATTTATTGTTATTTTAATGCATCAAGTACAATAAATGCCTAACATAAAAAGCATTTTTTTTGCTATTTAGATTTTAAGTTTAAAAAGTTTGGTTTTACTTAATAATTACAACCCTGTTATATATCATAAAAAAATTATTGAAACTTGTATGATTATGATAATTATGTTCATACATACAGTGCTCAGCATAAATGAGTACACCTCTCACAGATCTGTCTTTTCAATTAATATTTTCCATAGGATGCAAATAATATATTTTTGCATAAATATATAATAAATATAATGAAAATTGTGCAAAAATATATCTAATAAATTATTCAGTTCCAAAGCCAAATCTGGAGCTAATCTAACAAAAACAAATTACAGTCCAAATTTTAGCACACCCAAATTAATATGTCAGGGAAAATATTAAATAAAAATAAAATAAAAACAGGAAAAAATCAAGAGGAACAAAATATATATATATAACATTTAATTCAAATCTTGTAGCTTGTTTTTTTCCAATGTTTTGTGTCACGGTTCATATATCTATGTACTCCTTTTGTTGTTATGTCTGTCGCATGTGTGTGTTTGTTTACCTTTCCTTCAGCAGGGCCACCTGCAACCTATTATTGAGACCTACTAAAGCACTCACCTTTCGGCATTCAGTCGTTCATGTTTGTTCCTGTGTTTCAGGTCTCGTTCAGTTGCCGTCAGACTTTGCTCCTTGTATATTGTTCCGAGCAATTCAGCTAATAAACTTTTACTTGCAATTGGATCCGTTTACATCTCATCCTTGTGACAGTTTTATTTAAATTTATAACTATTATCTTTCTATACCTAAAGATTTTAGATGACCAAACTCTTATTTTAATGAATCTAACTATTTTAATAAAACTGTTTTGCTAAATGCACCAAAATATCAGATCTATATTCACTAAGAAATGGATACAAATATTAATTTTCAAAATAGGGTGTAGTCATTTATGTAGAGCACTGTACTGTATGCTCAAATAGCGAAAGACACTGTAAGTCTCAGTGAGCATCAACAAATGAATAAATGTGGTACTGTAAATCGTCCAGACCTGCAGCACGTAGTCGAGAGCGAGGTGTCTGAAGCACTTGCGGGTGAAGTTGAGTGTGCTGGTGGCCTCCTCCACCTCGTGCGGTTTGTTTCGAGGAGCCTGTGCGTTTTTCACCTGCGCGATCTCCAGATCCTCACGCACCTTATCAAACTGCTTCTTCGTGTCCTTGAATTTGCGTACATCTCTGAAAATACAGGTACATGTTTGTTAGATGCGACCTTCATTAGATTATAGAGCCCACAATGAATCACATCCTTTGGCATCCACACTGAACATAATCATCCACAATTATCATGGATAGAGAGGACGTGTCCCCACTAATATTCACCGACTGCAGGGGAATTTTTCCATGCAAGGACACACACGTAAGTAAGGATGGTGGCAGCAAAAAATATATAAAGTAGCCATGAGGAGCTTATTCTAAAGAAAAGTTTATATCACATAAACTCTAGTTTGTTACTGAATCCACAATGATAATGGTAACATTAATGCTAGTGTTGCTTAACATAAAAATAATCCTTTGTTTGTCTATATATTATCCTAGTAAATATCATTACTGTGAAAAGGAACAATTTTTTTGTTATTACACTGCCCCCTAGTGTTCATTTTACAGGAAACTGCAATCAAACGTTTAAATGCATTTCAAGAGTTTACACTTAGATAATGCTTGACTATTTTAGCAGGTTTGGCAAGCTGTCCCTGGAGAGAACCCACACAAACATGGGGAGAACATGAAAACTCCACACAGAGAGTGGTCCAGCTATAGTGTTTGAACCATTGACCTTCTTGATGTGGGGCAACAGTGCTAAAATCCTGTCCCCGATCCTAAAATTGAGAAGGAGGGAGAATGGATGGATGGGGAGGTCTTTTTTTTCAAAACGAAGATGAGGAATGAAGTTTAGGCTGGATATTTATGTTCAATTTGGAATAATCCGATTGGCTAACTAAAGATTAGTGATAGGTATAGCTGTAGGCAATCCTATCACGTGCTCCTCTCGATATTAGGTTGTGAAAATTCACTTTTCCACTTTCAAAATGTAAAAATGTAGGCTAAGACACATATTTCTAATGAGCCTGTGAAGCGAGCTGAATGTGTCTAATAGCAGAACTTGTTTCACAATTTAAAAATTGTATACCTGATTTTAGATTATTTGTAAAGCTGCTCTGAGCGTTTATATAAAGAAATAAAACACTATATACATAGAACTATGGACTTGACTCAAGATGGATTTTATTATGATAACAATATGATATACTGATCTCATTGGAATTTTTATTTTATGGGGGGAACTATTCCTATTCCAGAAGCTTGGAATTCCTGAGATGCAGTTTTAACCCAATATCTTCAAAATAATGATATTATCATCTTAAATGGCACATGACAGAGCTGATAAAATATAGTGGTGATCTCCCTGAAATGTCTTTGGTTTTATCAAATAAATCTTCCGTATGTTGCATTATCAGTGATCACCTGTGATAAATGAATAGGAAGGAATCCCATTATCCTCCACGAGGACACATCAATTATTAATGAGCTCTGAAAGTCAGATCATTATTTATGGGTCAACCTGCAGAAGGGATGGTGCTGAAAAATTCCTCCACAAAGGGTGTGTGTGAACGCTTTCGTATGTGCAGAAGTAAACCCAAAAAGCTCTCAGAGTGAAATTTAATTTATCTTCCTTTAATGTCTTTCATTTAAAAAAGAAAGTCATTTAGTTCGATTTTTTGCTCTATTAAAAGCACACATCACATCTCCTGCATTTGAGTCTTTGCCTTTTCATATCACAAAACCTGATTATGAGAATTTGATGAGAACGATCAGAATTCTAGATTATGTATTAGCAAAGAAAACCAGATGATCAATAAATAAATACATAAACACACATGCATATACTGTACACATACAGTTGAAGACTAAATCATTAGCGATCCTGTAAAGTGGTGTTTAAGTGGTGTTTAACAGGCAAGGACATTTTTCACAGTATTTCCCATAATATTTTTCTTCGGGAGAAAGTTTTATTAATTTAGATTGGCTTGGATTTTTTTTTTTTGTTAAAAACTGCTAAGGTGCTAACTGTTAGCGGTGTAAAATAAAAATCACAAATGTCATTGTTTGGATCACACACTCTCAGAAATAAAGGTACACAAGCTGTCACTGGGGTGGTACCTTTTCAAAAGGTACACATTTGTACTTAAAGGGTCCATATTGGTACCTTAAAAGTATTTATTAGTACCTAAATATTTTAAGAGGAACACTTTTGTACTTTTTAGGTACCAATATGTACCCTTGAGCTATTAATATGGAACCTTCAGGTACAAATGTGTACCTTTGGAAAAGGTACCACCCCAGGGACAGCTCGTGTACCTTTATTTCTGAGAGTGCACTATGGTTTTTGAGTCATGGATATAGGACCATTTTTCGGATCAGCAAAAAAGGGAGACAAATGTTATTTGCTTTCCATTTCCATTTTGGTGGTGGTGTGGAGAGACCCCTCTTATGGACTGTGGAGAGACACCTCCCATGAATTGTGAAGCACTTTGGGTGTATGGCCATACACAATAAATGCGCTATTTAAATACACACGCATTACATTACATTACACTTATACAAAAATATGACTGCAAAAACCATTGGTTTTAACAAACAGAACTTAGAACCTGTAACTTTAATAAAAATCAAGTAATAATCAGCTGAAAAAGGGAAAATATTCAATAGGAAAAATTATCTGATAATGCTAAATATAGAAATCTAACATCTTGTACATCAGACCATATTTATTTTTAATTAATGATTCAACAGTTCACTCAAAACTTCATGTGGATCATTTTTGAAAACCTATTCAGTGACATGATTTTGATGGTTGTCGCCCCCCATTGGTTACACAATGTAATTGCTACAAAATTCACCAGCATCAAGTTCCATTAAACAGCGATTTTAATCTTTACAATAAACATCAGTGTTTTTATCTGAACTGTAACCTGTTCTCCCAGTACTTCTGTGTTTTGTAATTGTTAGTAACTGAGTGTAAAAACGAAATCTCTCTAGATCAAATGCAGATTTAAATGGAGCGCTTTGAATGATTGATAAACATGAAAATCATTATCATTTATCATTCATGTTGAGGAGGTTTGAATTGAGATCACGATCTTTCAATGTTTAATTGTGCAGCTTTACACTGAATGCATTATTGCAGGTGAAACAAACAGTGACAGAAAACACCTTTAATTAATAACCTAAGAAAGCATTTAGGTAGGTCAGCTTTTTCTGTCTTTCGGATGAGACGTTAAACTGAGGTCCGGACCCCGGCATCCTGACCAGATCTGCCCATTGGCCTAACATCCCCATATCAAAATTGGCTAAATCACTCAGTCTCCTCTTCACCAATCAGCTGGTGTGTGGTGTGTGGTCTGGCGCAATATGGCTGCCATCGCATCATCCAGGTGTATGCTGCACACTGGTGGTGGATGAGGAGTTTCCCCACCATTGTGTGAAACACTCTGAGTGTCTAGAAAGCGCTATATAAATGTAAGGAAATATAATAATAATAATAATAACAATTATTATTATTATTATTGTTATTATTATTGTCTTCATTATATTTCACAGGGAAGGCTAATTGCTTTCATACACGTGACTAGTAAAATAAAATATCTAGTAAATAGTCTGTACTGTCATGATGGTAAAGACAAAATAGTCCCTAATTAATCAGGGGTTGCCACATCGCAATGAACCGTCAACTATTCCGGCATGTTTTTCGCAGTCGATGACCTTCCAGTCGCAACCCAGTAGTGGGTAACATCCATACACACTCACATTCACTCACACACTCATACACTACAGCCAATTTAGTTCAATCAATTCACCTACACCTCATGTCATTGGACTGTGGGAAAATGGAGCACTCGGAGGAAACTCACGCCAACATGATGAGGACATGCAAACTCCACACAGAAATGTCAACTGACCCAGATAGGACTTGAACCAGTGACCTTCTTGCTGTGACTTAACAGTGCTAACCACTGAGCCACCGTGCCACCTAACAGCAAAATATGTTATAAACATAGGAGTAAACATATATTAAAATGTAGTACAGTAAACTCACTCCTTCACAAAGTTGTGCAGCTGCTGCTTGACCGATCTCTGAGCTTGATCAAACAGGATCTGAAACACAAAATAAACATCAACATGAAGAAGTGTTTACATCCTATAACATCTGAACATCTCTTTATTAGGCTTTATAAATAAATATAAACAAGCCTATTTCCAGAGAAACACAAGCTCAAGATAAGCTTTATAATGAAGCATTTATTAGGAAACGTATATCCTCTATTAGTCCCGGAACAGCTTTCTCATCATCAAATCACGTCGTAAGATTAAGGATTGAGTTAGGACTATTTTTAGACTATTTCCATTTCTCTAGGAAAGGTTTATTTATTTATTTTATTTTAATCAACTTACCTTTTCCAGTAATCACAACTTACATCAATAAAACCGACTAAAATTAATAGGTTAATTTAACAATTTAACTTTGTATAACTAAAAAATAAAGCATATATCGTATGCGTGCACCTATTATGCCAAAACAAACTTTTATTTTGGATGCAATTAATAGCGATTCATCTTTGTCCAGCACTAATTTTATCATACGAGGTTTATAAAATTCTTTAAACATGCAAATGAAGCATTATTTAAGTATACACTAATTTGCATACATCTCTAGCACAGAACAAAATTTTCTTTGACAATACAATACAAAATAACATTAAGTTTCTTTACATTAGTTGCGATTTACAATCTGGTTTTTCCCACTAAAATTTGATTCCCAACTCTTAAATTTAAAGCTAAAACTTTGGTAATTTGTTCATGTGTCAATTAATTGATTAATTATTATATGTTGATTAATATTATAAATAATATGTGTCTGGAAACATCCCCCTTTTTTCATATTAGATTGAAAGGTTTTAACAGAGGGAATTTTGGGTCTCTTTTTATCACTCCAAAAAATATATATATATATATATATATATATATATATATGGCAAATTTATATATATGAATAAATCATCTGTAAGAAAGCTTCAGAATATATTTCACTCAAACGGTGAAGTTTTTCATTTTATTTTAATTGAGGTTTTGTTTTCTCATTGCAGTGGACAAAACAACTTTTAAAAATATGTGTTGTCATTTAAATCTACAGACACAGGTTTATAAAAAGCGACAAAAGAAACACATGAAAGTGTATTTTGCATATATTCCTTCTGTCAGACAGGGAAAAAAATGTCAAAAAACATCAGAAAGTAAAACGTGGCTTGACTGCTGTGATGCTAAACTGTCAACACTAGATGGCGCTCTTGCATGCGTTTAATCAGATCGGTACTTCTAAACCTTTGAGTACGACCTCTAAACACACACACAGACACACACACATATTCATCATCATCATCATCACCATCCTCACAGCCTCATTGAGATTCAGTGTGAGTGTGAATCTGAGCTGACGGCGGATGCCAAGCTGCAGCGGCGGAGGGAAAATAGGTCAGTCGGGCAAACAGAGAAAGACACGAGGAGCAAACAAATGAAACAGCAGAAAATGATGCAGGACACACTGCTTCAGTCACATCCACAGCAGCACTACCCATCCCACAACCCTTCAGGCCTTTTCAACAGCTCTGAGATCCACTCAAACACGTTTATCTGTGATGCAGTCAGTATTTAGTAGTTTAGGAGAGATAGTAGCCTATATATAAGGGCTGTAAAAATAGTACAATAAAAATATGTAGCCCGGTTAACAGTAAGTTTCCCTAATATATATGCGGTAAATAACCATAAATTGGCTTTCCTTTTTTTGTTGACATTACTACGCTTCTTTTTATTTTTTCTCATCAGTGATGTAACCGCTAATTTTGATAAATAATGTTTATTGCATTAATTTATTCATTTATTCATGTGTGTTACCTTGATGGTGTTTATTAGTGCTTACTACTATATATTTCTATTAATTTAGTAATATATATGCTTCTCTGCTCGTAGAAAAAGGCGACACAGTGGCTTATTGGTTAGCACGGTTGCCTTACAGAAAGAAGGTCGCTGATTCGAGTCCTGTCTGGGTCAGTTGGCATTTCTGCTTGGAGTTTGCATGTTCTCCCCGTGTTGGCGTGGGTTTCCTCTGGGTGCTCTAAATTGGCCGTAGTGTATGTGTGCCTGTGAATTAGAGTGTGTGGGTGTTTTCCAGTACTGGGTTGTAGCTGAAAGGGTAATAATTGCAAAAATCAAGAGAAACAAAAAATATATACAATTTTGTTGAAATGTAGTTTGTAATTTTATTTTCTATTATTTTTAATGAATTTAAATGCCTTATCTTTCCATTTCTAAAGATGTTCTGTGACTAAAATATCATTTTAATAAATATATTTGTTTTTAATATATTTTATATAAATATATTTGTTTAATAAATCTGTTTTGTTCAAACGCACCATACATACATGGTTGTTTCTCAATATGCATTCTTCAGTTCTTCTTGCGTCCTCGTGTTCTCGTGTAACGTCATCATCATCTGCTGAAGTTCAGTTCCAATACTCAAGACCGCAACAACAGAGGACGCGTGAAAGTTCCTAGATGTGTTCTTGATATCGAGGACGCACCGATGCAGACTTGAGCACTGAACTCGCTCTAGAAGTCCCAGAATTTATTGCGAATGAAGGTGGGAAGTGCAGCATTTTGTATAGATTTATTATTAAAGTTCAGAGATATACTTATTTACCTCAGGAGTATCCTTAAATGAGACGGTGAAAGTAAACATTACCATAAAAATCTTAATAAAGGCATAAACACATTAAGGGTTTTTATTTGTGGAAATTCGTATTAAATCTGTGTTATTTGTGATGTGCAGCGTATATTTGTGAAGTCTTTATGCAGAGTATATATTGTGAAACGGGGGAAAACAATAAATCGTTGTATGAATGCTGTAATGTTTAAATAATTTTCGGTTGAAGATGCGTGAGGGTCATGTGACCATCAGGAAGAACGCAGCATCTCATTCCTCACCAAACGCGTTCTCTTTCCTCGCAGTCTACCGAGTTCATTCTCCCGAGACCGGTCTCCACAAGAACACGAGTCAGTTCTCTGCGTTCTTGGAATTGAGAAACAGCCCCTGTCTCCTTTGTGTGTTTGTTTTCGTCATGTGACCTCAACATGTGTTCCTTTGTTCCAGTTCCTGCCATTAGTTAATGTTCATCCCCTTCACCTGTGTTCATCCCTTGTGCGTAATCAGTCCAATCATCCCCTGTGTATTTATAGTGCTTCATTTGGTTCATTTATTGTCTGGTATTCTGTCTGTCTTCGTTGATGGCTGTCTACACTGACGCGTGTCTTCACTCCGTGTTATTCTGGTGTTCTTCCATGAGAGTGTTTGTTAATAAATATACGTGTTTTGATAATCCTGCGATCCTGTGCCTTCCTGTAGTGAACCCAGGCGTTACTAGTGGTGGGCAAAGTGAGGCTTCGTGAAACACTGAAACAGTCGAAGCAAATGTGTCGAAGTGACACCTAGTGGTCATTTCGAATGTGTTGCACTGGAACTGCTTCAGCAAAGAAACAGTGAAACAAACTTAGGTATTAAACCCTACTTTGAACAGGTTAAGCTTCTGGTGATTTAGTGGAATGGTGAGCGTTTTTGACTAGCATGCAGGCATAGTGGGTTTAAATTCAAGCTAATACAGCTATGTATGTTGGGTCATGCTCTCTTCTGACATCCGAATAAACACTTCAAGAGTTCACACTTAGCTGATGATTGATTATAAAGCATATTTGGCATGCTGTCCCGGGAGAGAGCCCTGAGCTCAGAATATCCTTGAGCCCGGGGCTCCCTCCCGTTTAAAGGGCGAGAGGAGAGTTTGATCTCAGGTAAGTCTCGTGAACTCCCCTGCTTGTGAATGTGCTGAAATATACCTTACTAGAGTTGCTTTAAAGAGCCCATATTATGGATTTTTGAAAATAACCTTCCATGCAGTGTGTTACACAGCTCTAAGTAAAGTGAAATGTCCAGCTAAGGCTTAAATCTGAAAGTGCAAAGTGTTTAAAACGATTGATTCATATATAAAAGAGTCGACTCATTGTTGTTTAAATGAATCGTTATTAGAACGAGTCTTTAGCCGTTTCGGCTTGACGTCAACGCGAAACATAATAGTTGCGCACGCAGACCCGGGAAAATTTGAACTGCCCGGCCCCGCCCACAGACAGGAAGGAAAAGTGGAAGACAACAAGCACTGTATTGCAGTAAGTGTTGTAGCATAACCGGCTAGAATAACCGCATAACCAGCGGGACAGCAGTGACGTGTGATCTGAGTAATATCTAAGTAAATCTTTATACTGTTTGATGGCAGTATAAAGATTTAGAGAGAAGTTATTGACAGCTTTTGGTTTTCGGGTTTTGCTCTTTGTAGACGGTCCCTAAGGACCAGTCTTTCTGCCGCCTGCACACAGAGTTTAATATTATGCATCCAGCGCGTAGGCAAAGCTCATTTTTAGGAAAATAAGGTTGTAGGCGATTGTATACATTGCGACGGTTGAAAAGAGGTGCTGTTTGTGTAGGAACAATGTTTCGGTCATGAGTTATTGATCCGGAAAACACGACTGCTGCTAATTTTACTGAAGTTATCGGCATTCCGGTTAAATCATGACCCGCAGACGCTGTGCTCTGAAGTGCGAGGGAAAAGCTGTGTTATTTTCCCTACCTGGAAATCTCTTTTCCCTACCTGGAGTGGTTGAGGTTTTTTTCGTAAAATACGTGAGAATTACATCCTCAACGCGGTGCTGTGTTCACGTCATCTCTCTGAAGAGAGCTACACAAATCTACCAGCTTACGACGTGGGATTTGTTGCACGGTTGTTGTTAAAGGATGGATCAATACCCAGTTTATTTGGACCAGCGTGTTCTTCCAGTCTTGTTGACTGTAACAAGGTAAATATGGATGTAGTTGTCTGTATTGTGTTTGCTCCGTGCAGCATGTAGCGGTAGCCATTTAGCTTACTGCCGAATGAAACTATTTGTTGGCTTATAATAGTCCATGAAGTGTTCATTATTACTGAATGTTTGTTGTTATGATGAAGAATTTAGCAATGCGCTGTTGTACAAAAGCAGTAATTTGTTTTCAATATGTTCTGGTATTGGGACGTAACGTGGTGGACGTGACGTGGTGACGTGACGTGGTAGCGTCACGGAAAGGAGGTGCTTGGGGAAAAAGACTCGCTCAGACGATTCATATGGGAGTCGGTGGGAAAATGAGGTAAAAATAAATAGATATTATAAGACATCGAAAGTGTTTTTTAACCTTGCATACATATCATCCTGTTGTTTGGGACTTCAAAAAGTGAAATTTAACCGTTCTCAACCCACCATATGGGCTCTTTAAGAGGCTATTTAAAGTAGTCAATTTACTTAAGTTGTATGTTTTTTGGACGGTGGGAGGAAACCGCAGAACCCGGGGAAAACACACGCGAACACAGGGAGAACATGCAAACTCCACACAGAAACGCTGACTGGCTCGGGGAGAGGCCGAACCAGCTGTGTTCTTGCTGTGAGGCAACAGTACTAACCCCTGGGCCACCGTGCCGCCCTATCAGAGAAGTGGAGGAGTTGGGGTGGAAGGGGGGATTCTTCAAGGCGAAGATGACCGGAGTAGAAAGCTCTGGTAATTTATAGTGTCGGGATTCGTCTGATTGGTGCAATATGCAGAGCTGATGTGGTACCAGCTGTGTTCAATCATAAGCATGTGATCCTCTCGAAATGAGTTTATAAATAAACCCCACTTTGTGAATAAGTGTCTTGTTTTGGTCGTAAAACAGGGTTGTTGCTAGATCAGATACGGTTCATTAAATTTCACATTTATTGTATTTTATTAATGCCTACCTAAACACAACCATCACAGTACTGTAAAAATATAAATTATTGTTATACAGTGTTACAAAAATGATACTATATTAATGGTGAATCCTGTCTAGACAACACCATAAAACAGTAACATTATTAAAATACATAAAATCATGATTTTGGAGTATTTGTACAAGTCGGGATTCGAACCAAAAAGCTATTTGCAACACAGAACAAGGTGCACACGCACGGTCCACTAGGCTATATGTGACAGAAGCTTTTGCAGATTTGCCTGGTCTCGAAGCTCTTCTGAAAGGATCAACGCTTTGAATCGCTTTAGTCACGTGACCAAGTGTTTCAAACACTTTAGTCACGTGACCTGAGTGTTTCGGATCATGCTTCGGTGCAGTGTTTCCATACACTTGCGCTTCGGAATCTCGACACTGTGTTGAAATGTCAGTTTCACGTCAGCCATCCCTAGGCATTACACATGTATGCTGAGCACTGTATGTATATATTATTTACTCATTTTATTGTTTTTAAAAACTGAACTAAACATAGTTTTCCTTCAGTCATTATTACATCATCATCATATTCACGTATTTTGCATAGTGGTAGAATGCGTTTCTTCATCAGAACAGATGGAATTAACATCTGGACAGCATTGAAGAGTCATGAAGAAAACTAATCTGGAAAATCCACAATGATGTAAAATGCTGTGATCGCATGTGAAGTCTCAGGATATTGAGCTGTTTGGGAAGTGATGTCATCACAAAACTTGTATGATCCAACAATAGAGGAATTGTCTGGAAAACGGGTGAAAGGATCTTGAGGGTTAATGAGGGGCGAGCATGGTCATACAGATGGTCCTGCTGTAAATCTGGTGCAGAGACTGGAGCCATGAGCCGTGTGGTTGCTTGACATTTGGGCATTGTGGGTACAGTAACCTTTGGGTTTGGCTTTTATACTGATCGCGAGATGCAGGGGAATTCAGGACATCACTGAGCATAACCGCACACTCTTCACATTACAGATACGCACCATATCAATACAAGAGACAGACTGCAGAGGAAAACAAGAGAAACCATTACTAAAAATAGATAAATAACACCCCTTTTAACAGCTAATAACTACAAATTATAATGTATAAGTAATACTTGTATAAAAATACAGTTTATAATTAAAGATTTTGTTTGGAATAAATAATTTTACATTTAAAATACACTTTTCTAAATAAATAAATAAATAAATAAATTAATTAATTAATTAATAAAAAAAAATATATAGTATAAATTAAGTAATATAAATTCAAAATGATATATTATTAAAAATTTAAATATTTTATGCAGATATTGTGTAAGTATATTTTAAATAATGCTTTTTAAACATGATGTCTAAATATAAATAAACAAATAAATACATAAAGAATAAGAACAAATATTCGGGGCGTCATGGTGGCGCAGTGGGTAACACAATCGCCTCACAGCAAGAAGGTTGCTGGTTCGAGCCTTGGCTGATTCAGTTGGCATTTCTTTGTGGAGTTTGGTATAAGTGAATTGGTAAGCTGTATTGTTGTAGTGTGTGTGTGGATGAGTGTGTTTGGATTCGAGCCTCGGCTGGGTCAGTAGGCATTTAAAACTGATTCTGATTTCTGTGTGGAGTTTGCATGTTCTTCCTGTGTTGGCGTGGGTTTCCAAGGACGTGGTATAGGTGAATTGGCTAAGTTAAGTTGGCCATAGTGTACAGTATGTGTGTGAATGAGTATGTATGGATGTTTCCCAGTAATGACTTGCAGCTGGAAGGGCACCTGCTGCGTAAAACATATGCTGGTTCATTCTGCTTTGGCGACCCCTGATTAATAAAGGGACTAAGCCATAAAGAATATGAATGTACGGTGAAATATTCAAGTGTATGAATTTATTTTATATTAATTTGTATAAATGTCTTTATTTTGTGTTTAACTTCAGTTGTCAAAATTTTAATCATGTATGTATGATGTATATATATATATACATTATATATGATTATAAACAAGAAACAATTGAGTTTTTTTTTCTTTTTCACTGGTTACATATGCTTTTATGACAATTTTTATTCAAACAATTCATTTATAAACTGATCAATAATAATAATATATTATTATACATATGCATACACTAATTCTGACTACAAAATATATACAATAGATATTTAAAGATAAATTCTAAATTTTTGATATTTTATTAATATGTAAAAGATAAAAATATGTATACATATGAAAACATTTTGAATTAAATGTAAAAATATTTTTAAATTTAAATAAAAAAATAAACATTTATACCTATAAATTCATAAGTATGCATGATTCTTTAAATAATACATTCAGATTTATTGTAAATAACTGTATTATACTGTACATAATGTTGTCTTTAAACAATATATAATAATTTGATCTTATAAACATATTTATTTTGCATTAATGCATTAAATATTCAATTGTATGAATTAACATATGAAAAATATATTTGAATATATGTATTTACTATCAATTATATAAATGTATTTAACTTCAGTTGTCAAAATGAAATCCAGCATGTCTGTACTGTATGCATTTAACCATCTACGCATCAGCATTTCTCAGAAACACAGGTGAAATACCAGCTATCAAATAATACACGGTAAGTTTTGATCCCCTTTTCACTGGTTAAGTATTTATGACACTTTTAACTAATTAATAGTATAATTTATGCAATAGAAAATTGATATATGTTATCAATTTTTAATAAGGATAAAGACATATGCATTATTAACTATTTACATACGTGCATATCTAGTGTAAATAAAGGTAATACAAGTAAATGTCTTATTTAAATAACATATAATACTTTAATTATGAAAATAATTTAATATGAATGTATTTATATTGCATTAAGTGTATGACTTTATGTATTTAATATTTATTGTATATTGTCTTTATTTTGTATTTAGCTTCAGTTGTGAAAATAAATCTGAATATGTATTTATGTTTGCATGTAAATATCAACGCACTATAATGTCACATAAAACATGACAAAATATCAATTATTAAATAATATATAGTGATTTTCCCCATTTCCCACTGTTTAAGTGTGTGTTTATAACTAGTATCTGTGAATGTGACCTCACTCACACACACAACACAACAGATTTCAGATTAAATACTCAATTAGCACTTGGCTTTGTCTCAAACCCATATATGTCAGTTCATAGTTTATGAAGCACACACAAACACACACACACGTGCACACAGGTTTCTCTCTCTGTTTCTGCCAAATAGCAGCGACTGACAGACAGACAGTCCTTTCCGAAAACCCGCTGCTTCATTTATTTGAAGGCGTCTGGATGCAGAAAAGGCCGCTGACGTCTATTAGACCTCTGTGTCGTGATTTTTATAGAGCGATCTTTGTTGTCTAACTGTAGAGGAGGCTGTAAACCTCCACATGAGGCACAGAGGAGCACAAAAACATCCTCATTTATCACCAGACATGCACCTTATTTGGGCCCTGCTGGAGTTTATAGTACTATAAAGCAAACCCCAATGAGGAAAGAGTCAAGTGATCTGCTTCAGTTTCAATTCATTCACATCTGAATCTGGGTTTATACAGCCCGAATGACATTTCAGGCTGTAAACAATGCTGGCTTCCACACAATTCCTTCATGTTGTCCCAACACAAATTAAGTTAACGTCATCGATTTTTAAAAATGTAAGTGGATTGAACGGTAGACATTAAGTTGTTCCCAAATAAACTGTAATAAATGTGTCAACTCATTTTAAATAAGTAGTTTGAACAAGCAGCAAAAGCCATTGGGTTCCACACAATATATTCATGTTGTCCCAAGACAAATGAATTAAGCTGGATTTACACTTTCGCCTGGCGCCACATTGCAGACCACCGCTGACTGTGCGCGCACCTCGCGAAATGGACGAGGCTTTTATACTTGCCACGTTCGCCGTTGTGATATTCTTTAAAATGACAGGGGGCGGTCAAAAGAAACCCACCGTAAAATCAGACGCATAAGCAGAGAAGTAGGAAGTTTCCGGAACTACGTCATCCCAATATTTTTAAACTAATTATTTTTATTATTTGTTTCAATTATTTTAATAATCATAAGGATTTTTAGAACCATTCAAGGTTTTTTTAAAATCAAACTGTGATGCATCACTTGCTTTTGTTCATATCTCAGACGGTTTTACCTATTAAAGTTTATTAAAATATTAATGACCACAGAACACAGGTTGCTCTACAAATATTTTTTTTATTATGGCAAGAATAAAAGCAAAAATAAACACAATAAAAAAAATACAGATGTTTTGTGAACTTTGCTCTGCAGTTCACACATTACTCTCTGGCTAGTATCCGTCCTCTTCTTATGCTAAAAAGGCAATAACGGTCCAACATTCCTGACCACTATCACCAATAAAGCCTGGAAGTACAGGGCATCAGTATACTGTAAACCGACAGGTTCAAATATTCCTTTTCAGTTATCAAAGAAATAATTTGCTACTTCATTTTAGTTTGTAACTATTAAATTGTTTTAAATTCAAATTGTAATATATATATACATCAGAGTAAAACCTATGACTGGTGGAAGAACATATTAATTGTGTACCTGGGCCTCTACTTTTGTCATGGCCTCTTTGGCTTTAACAAACTCATCCCTCAGGTTTTTCCAAACATTTTAACAAAAACTTTCCTCCTTTCCCACTGCTGTTGCAATTTCTAGCCAAGAATTATTGATTATCTGGTTATCTCTATGATATCGAATCATAAAGTTGTCTGTAAAGACATCCCTGTTTCAAACAAAATCTCTTTAAAGTGTTTCATATCCAACTTAAATCAAACGCGGCGCAGCGCATACTGTTCGCTCGAGTCTCAAACAAAAAATCATGCGCTCCGGCAGCTGAAATCATGTTGCGCGCACCCAAAGCGAACCTCCACAAACTCCGCGATGATGTCACATTTGCCGCACGCACTCAAGCGAACTTACAGAAGCGTTGAGTATAAACCAGGCTTTAAGTTGACTTAACAAACTTAAAGGGCACCTATTTTACCCCTTTTTTAAGGTTTAATACAAGTCTTTTGTGTCTCCAGAATATGTCTGTAAAGCTTCAGCTCAAAACACACATCAGAGTATTTATTATATCTGTTGTGTATATTGGAAATTTGAGCTGTTTTGACTTTGTAGCTGTTCTGGTGCCTGTGCCTTTAATGCAAATGAGCTGCTTCTCTCCGCCCACCGTTGCCATGTGCATGTCAGAGCCAAAGAGATCACTCACTATTGCAGATCTCCTTTACTACAGTAAGAACTTTACCAATGGTTATTTGATGTATTTGTTGTGGAGTTAATTCAAGCCATTCTACAACAACGCGTCACACACAATGTCGTTATAAAGTTCGTGCTCGTTCACACACACGTGCGTGCACGTTTAGCTGGGCAGGTTAAAATGACCAAAACAAAGACAGCGTTCCAGCACGGAAAACACATTTTAAAGCAGAATATCTGACTTCAGCATTGTTTTTCAGAACACAAGCATGTTGACGTAGCATGTTTCTTAATCATCTGCAAACATATTATGGTATTTTTATGCTTTAGAAGAGTCAAAAACCTACACACAGCAGCTTTAAGACATTCTACAGAATACATTTGTTTGTTTAAATTTAGCCCTTATAAATTGTTTGCAACCATCCACCGTAATGTAAATCCGATGAATGTTTTTTTTGTCTGTGTATTTAACTGAATTTGAAGCAAAAGCCTTCGGGTCTGTGCTATTGGGGCATTAATGAAGGTTTGCTACGTGAGTGTTGTCCTCACTGTAAGTGCTCCTGTTCACTGAGGCATGTGTTTGTCTTTCTGCATCCATTTATATAAGTGACCCTGGAGCGCTCGTGTTTCTGCCACACTGAACACATTGCTCAGGTGCTGCACACACGCACACACACACGCACACACACACACAACACACACACCACAGCCCTCTGATGACCTGACCATTAACCTGGTTTGTGATGTCACTTCCCCATGTGGTGCTGCAGGCCTCTATAAAGAGCAGAGCACATCAAACACAACACACAGCAGGTCACAGAGAGAGGGCCACAGGGGCGAAGGGTCACATTCAGCACCTCACTGAGAGATGCAGGACAACACGCTTATAGAAGCAACAGATGTATGTCACAAACTAACATTAGTCTCGACCAAATATCAGCTGTCTGACCTTTGCTGAAGAACACCACACTGACAAATCTATCTATCTATCTATCTATCTATCTATCTATCTATCTATCTATCTATCTATCTATCTATCTATCTATCTCTCTATCTATCTATCTATCTATCTATCTATCTATCTATCTATCTATCTATCTATCTGTCTATCTGTCTGTCCATCTGCTTGTCTTTCTGTCTGTCTGTCTGTCTGTCAATCCATTCATCTATAAATCCATCCATCCATCCATCCATCCATCCGTCTGTCCGTCCGTTTATCTATCTATCTATCTATCTATCTATCTATCTATCTATCTATCTATCTATCTATCTATCTATCTATCTATCTATCTATCTATCTATCTATCTATCTATCTATCTATCTATCTATCTATCTATCTATCTATCTATCTATCTATCTATCTATCTATCTATCTATCTATCT
>CAIGQQ010006052.1:214926-232349 GCA_903798035.1 Danio albolineatus | reverse complement strand
AATAATAATAATAATAATAATAATAATAATAATAATAATAATAATAATGATAATAATAATAATAATTGTTGTTGTTAAAAAACATTATTAAATTTTCTTATCTTTAATTACAATTTGATCTCATTCATTCATTCATTCATTCATTCTTTTTTTTTGTCGGTTTAGTCTCTTTATTAATCTGGGGTCGCCACAGTGGAATGAACCACCAACTTATCCAGCATGTGTTTTAAGCAGTGGATGCCTTTCCAACTGCAACCCAACACTGGGAAACATCCATACACACTCATTCACACACACACACACACACACACAAACACAGTTGGCATTTCTGTGTGGAGTTTGCATGTTCTCCCCGTGCTCCGTGTCCAAAGACATGCGCTTTAGGTGAATTGGGTGAGCTAAATTGGCCCTTTAGCTCACCCAATTCACCTATAGCGCATATCTTGCATATCATGCAAACTCCACACAGAAATGCCAACTGACCAAGCTGAGACTCGAACCAGCGACCTTCTTGCTGTGAGGCGATTGTGCTACCCACTGTGCCACCGTGACACCCCTAATTTGATCTCTACATATTTTATTTTACATATTTAATTTGTTTTTAACTAAGTTTCACTTTATATATTATGATTTATATATATTTTTCATTTATTTGTTGTTGTTTTTTGGGTGATACAAGTGCATCCACTGCAAAAAATAAATAAATAAATAAATAAATAAATACAACAAAATAAAAAAACATTAACAAAATAAAGAGCCAAATAACCAAGGAAACAGAGATAATTATAAATAGAGCATAATAATAATAATAATAATAATAATAATAATAATAATAATAATAATAATAATAATTGTTGTTGTTGTTGTAATTGAAAAAATATTATTATATTTTCTTATTTTAAAATTATAATTTGATCTCAATATAATTTATTTTACATATTTATTTCATTACAAAAATGAGTTTCATTTTATATCTTATAATTTATTTAAATTTATGTTAATTATTTGTTGCTATTTTTTTCCAAATATATTTTTATAGAACATTTTTAGTGCAAAAACATGTCAGAAAATTACATTAAGTAAAAACACAATATCTATCATACATGTAATTTGAATTTGAATTCTGACCCCCACATGAAAAAAAAATTAAAATAATAAATAAAATAATAATAATAGTAAATCAAATAACGTTTTAATTAAATAACAATAAAATAAATAAATAAATAAATAAATAAATAAATAAATAAGTAAATAAAAATAATACTGTCATAAAAAACAAAATTGTATTACAAAAAGGCACTTTAGGGTGCTTTCACACTAGCACTTTTGGTCCGCACCCGGGTTCGTTTGACGTCATAGTACGGTACGTTTAGCCAGTGTGAACACGTCTTCTGAACTCGGGTGCGCACCCGTGAACCGTACCCGAGTCCGCCTGAAAGAGGTGGTCTGGGGTACGGTTCATGTGAACTCTGGTACGGTTCACTTGTTGTATGAATGCAATCGTACCAAAAGCCGGAAGTGAACCGCCAACAGTACAGCAAACTATAGTTTTTATAACGTTCATTCGTGTGTGTGTGTGTGTGTGTGTGTGTGTGTGTGTTTGTATGTGTGTGTGTCTGTCTGAGTATTACGCGCTGACAAGCGCGACTGAGACAGAGCAAACACAGTGATAATGCTTGTCTCCTCTAAAAACAGCTGGGACATCACGTGATGTTCTGAACGTGTATAATATGTTTGCGGCAGATGGCTGGAGCCGTTTTCTGTATGTTCTAAACCAAAAGGTTCAGTAAAAGCGAAAAAAACGCGATGTGCGGACGTCTCTCCCGTTTGGCGCTTTGCTTTCGGGTCCGTCGCCTGGCAACAGACGTACACAAAACATTGGCTTGATGACGCAAGCGTACCGGGGTTCAGAAGGAAAAAAGACAGTGTGAACACAAACCAACCAAGCGGGTGGCAAGGGGGAACAATCGAACTTGAGTACGGTTCAGGCAATTGAACCAAGTGTGAAAGCACCCTTACATTTCTTTTGTCCAGGCTGAGTCTAACAGACAAGCTTTAGTCTTAGAGGCTTAGAGGTTCCTAGAGTTGCTGTTTTTTTTAAACAACAACAAATTTTAAAAAATAGTTTACACACAAAATGAAACCATCTCAAATATTACACAAGTGTCAAACACGTCCAGAACTAGTATTAAATTAAAAGCACTGACTGTGGTTTTGCACTGGCAGGGGAAAAAAATAGCTGAAACACCCGTTAACTCCCATTAAAAGAGGGACTTTTTGAGGTGCCGGTGAGCGACTGTCTAGTAGAAACCACCCTAAATAATCCAAAAACCACATCGTAATGCAAAAAAAAACCTGAAAACACCGTAGCAATTCCACAGAAATACACCCAGAACTCCTGGAAACTTCTCCACAACGTATAAATCCAAACCCAAATCAAAGATATTTAAAGGTATATCATTTACTCATTAAAGTATTAATTTCTGTTGACCAAAAAGAGGACATTTTAAAGAATGTTGAAACTGACAGCCATTGATTTTCACTGTATATTACGTCAATGGCTGCTGGTTTTCAACATTCTTCAAAATATCTTCTTTTGTTTACAGCAGAAAAAAAGAAACTCATACAGGTTTGGAACCACTGGGGGGGTGAGTGAACTATTCCTTTTACATGCTACTCATTGAACTCAAACCAATCTTATTCGTTCTTTATATAACCTGCTCCGGTCTGTTTTTATCCCTACAAAAACATTCGCTCATTCTGGGAATCCTGCCCTGACAACAAACTCAGGTCCAGCTTATATAAAGCCTCACGTCTTGATGAAGTTTATCTGGAGCGAGACACTAGCTAGGTTTCCTTCACCCAGTTTTAATGCACATTTTGAAGTGGCACACGAGAAGTGAATGATGGAAGATCTTTTTTACCTCTTTTGGACACAAATGACCGTATTTTTGATGAAATCCGAGAGCTTTGTGTGCCAGCATGGACACCAATGCAACTGAAACGTTCCCAAATGTAGTACAACAGTTCATGAGTGGTCACAACTATATAATTTTTGAAGCTATAAGAATACATACAGTAGAGTACAATGAAAACAATGAATAATTTTTCAACAATTCTCCAAGTCTTCTGCCATTATCGAGAGTAATTTGAGTCACGACACATGAGTATAAAACGTTCTGCTCCTAAAGGAGGTTGTACTGTGCTGTGCCCTGTCTTTACATTTCTTTCTATGTGTCGTTGAGCAATACAAGAAGACTGTCATACGCATTTGTCAGTAAATCCTGTTCTGTAATCAGTGGCAAATATTAGCCTTGGTTTCAGATGGGGAAGAAATTAATATCACATACATAATCGCAGGTGATTTAATCGTGTAATTATGAAATAAAAAAAATAAATCGCAGCTTTTTGATAAATCATGATTGCGATTTAATCCTGATATATCTTGCAGCCCTAATGGACTGTTTCCAATTATGGCTTATAGGGATAGTTCACCAGAAAATTTCCTGTTAATCTACTCACCCACAGGTCGTTCAAGATGGTGACTTTTTTCTTCAGTAGAACATTAAAGAAACATTTTAGCTGAATCTGTGGTCCTTGGTGAAGCAAATCCATCATTTTGTGTAAGAAAATGAACATTATTTACAATATAATTAGCTTTAATCCACAGTCTGGTCAAACAGTTCTGTGCACATGTGTGAATGTTGTCCAATTGTAGTCCAGTCGCTTTTGATGACGAATGCAATATTGACGCGATCACCAGCATCTACCAACAAACTGAATCACCTGACCTCCCCTCCATGGCGCGTACCCTCTCGCGTTGGTCATCGAAAGCAACAGAACTACAATCAGACTACATTCTCACATGCGCCGGTGTCTGTTTGATCAGGCTGTGGATTAAAGCTACTAATATTGTAAATAATGTACACAGACCAATCGTTTCACGTAGCCACGGCTATTGATTTGGACTCATTTGTATGTGTTTATTTTGAATCTAAAACACCCATTACCATGCACTGCCATTATATGAATCAAAAGGGACCACAGATTAAGCTCAAAATCTTGTTTAATTAGTTCTACTGAAGATAAAAAGGCACCTACATCTTGTGTAACAGGACATTTTCATTTCTGGCAGAACAATCCCTTTAATAGGTTCTCAATAGCAACATCAACTGCTCAAACAACTTGATGGAAATCCACCTAATTTGCATTTATTTATTTATTAATTGATTTTCTTCTTGGTTTGTGCGAACGTTCGAAAGGATGGAAAGCTGATGGTCCAGCATCTCTGCATCTGTCTGAGCTGCTGCTGTGTTTGGCGGGCGGGCGGAGGACAGCAGCTGCTCTCCCTCTCCTCCTCCACAATGCCAGCTCACTGCACATGGCACTCCCAGGATGGATGCACACGCTGCCCGCGGGCCGGTTACCATGGCAACCGCTTCGGGGGCCAGGCCCACAATTGCAAAACCCTGCCCATGTCTGACTTTCACTTGATCTTGCCAATGAAATGAGGACTTCACTGACTAACGTTCGACAATTAGCATTTACAAAAGAGCCTGAAAACAAAACAAACTATTAAATTCCTTTCGAAATCTAAATTTACTATGTTTATTTTGCTAGAGCACATTGTTATTCTTTAGGTGAACAAATGCAAGTTAATCCACTGAAAAAAACTGTCTGTTTTGGTAATCTTCAATCAAATACTGAGCATTTACTTCCACATATGGACTGATGGGTCTTCTCTGATGGGCCTTCTCTGATGATGTCAGTTTGACAGCTTCCGCCATGATATTCTTAGCCACGCCCCTCTTACCGTACGTTCACACCGAAGGCGGTGAGAGGGTCAAAGTTCGCTCTGGCTGCCCTGTCGACAATGCTGTCTTGTCTTCAGAGCTCCGCCAGCGAGAGCGTCAACATTTGCTACACTGATCTCGTATTTAAAGGAGCCGTTGCAGCATTATCAGCACATCACTTACGTTTCCACATAAAACATGCTTTCTAGCGTGAAAATGTTGCCCGCTTTTTATCAGATTCATTTAACAATGAAAGATCAAGTTGTTTAAGTCGTCTATTATGTGTCCAGATGTCTGAAATATCCTGAAGCAGCTATACTGATTTGTCCTGTCGCATAAAATTCCCGCTTTTTTAAAGAAAAAGAAATATATAACAACATTATTACACATCAGTAACTCGCCACTATTTTAGTGTATATTCCTTTACGAAAACTTTGTAAATAACTGGAAATCCGATGACTGCAACTTTAAAACCCTTGGGAACAACTGTGGCCAGAACCAAAGTTCACAGTGACTGTGTTCTCTGGACTCTTCTCAAGCTTCTACATTCTGATTGCTTGCCGCCGAACCGCGTCATAGCTCATTACCATAAAGTTGACTTCATTTCAACTCTCTTCGACGCCCACACCGGCGAAGACGCACCGCACTGCTCTTCGCCGCCAGCTTCCATTGAAAATGACTGACTTTGCCGCTCTCGCTGCTTTCGATGTGAACGAACAGTTACTGTTAAGGCCGATCTATACTTCTGTATCGAGTGGTCGCCGAGACCCACGATGCCTGCCTTGCGTGTAGCTAAGCATTTGTTCTTCTGCATGCTGTTTGTGTTGCTCTGCAATAACACTTCCAAAAACGCTAGCTGGCAGTGAGGTTTTTATGTTCCTCTGTGTCGTGTTTCTTCGCTGGTGTTTTGTGTACCTGAGATGTATCTACCTTAATGTCAGTGTTGGGCAGTAGCGTCGCTACAAGTGGTGACGCTACTAGCTTAATTACATTTCTCAGTAGCGTAGCGATAGCGCCGCTACTTTCTCAATAAAATAGCTTTTCAGTAGCAAAGCCATTTTATTTATGTCTAGCCGGTGAAAGTAAATCCATATGATGGTGAGAATGACCAATTCTTCTTCTTCCTGCTTTACGGTGGTCGACAACGAAGTTTTTGGTGCATTACTACCACCTCTGGTTCTTGTCTGTGAAGTCGCCAACCAATTAGTGTAACAGGAGAAATTTGCTTGATGGAAAGATGACTGAGGGAGAGGAGTTATTTCTGAAGCAGGATTCCTCGTGACCATACCTCCAGAAACACATGTTAAGATGCAATAATTCTGACGATGTGCTCAAAAAATACTTTAGTCATTTATAGTAAGTGCTACAATGTTTTTGAACTACACAATGGTGAAGTATTAAAATTAATTTGTTGTGGTACTTGGCTCAAGTATATTATGGTAATTACTATTAGATAGTTACTAATGATACTACATTATGTAGTGTAATTCATTAATAACGAGTTGTTAATGAGTTGTGTATGTATATATATATATATATATATATATATATATATATATACACACACAATATAAGCTCAGTCCTAAATATTTCCCTTTACTATTAATTACTTTAGTATTTTAAATGTGTAACACCTGATTTTATTAGATGTTTTCTGTTTGTTGTTATATACTAGAATTTGTTTATGTTTAGTACAGCATATTATTTGCAGTAAATAAAAGAATGGAACAACTGCTTTATTGACAGTGTTATTGATCACTAAGATCTGATTGACTTGGATGCAATTTGCTTCAATTTAAAAATGAAAATTGCAAGAATAGCTTAGATGTAGCTAAGCTACTTCTGCCAAGTAGCTTTTAGCTTAGCTTGCTACAATTCCCAGAGGGTAGCTTTTAGTGTAGTTAAGCTACATTTTAAGTAGAGTAGCTAACAGCTTAGCTCACTGCATTTTTCAAGTGGCTTGCCTAACACTGCTTAATGTACAAGTAGCTCAAACTCACTCATTCAGAGGCAGGAGCGGGCAGACGTGCAACAACATTAATCATAAGGTAAACACAAAACTAAAGTTTCCATCTAGAGCTACATCACGGGACTCGACACTTGTAAACACTCGCTCCAACGAGTTAGTGCGGCTCTCGGTCTTGTCTACACCGGTCACAGCTTCCAAGCCGACCAATCACAGAGCTTGAGCTAAGCGTCGTTGAGACGTGTAGTTACATTGTTTGAGAGGTGCGTGTCGGCGTCAGCCAGAGCATACGCGTGCGCTTCAGCCTTTAGTCTGCTACATGGGAACGATGCACAAAAGGAAGCCCCGCCCTCTGAAGAGTGTTCAATCTAACACACATTAGTGTTGCTGCAGGATGAGATGCTGAACCAGCAAAATATTTTTGCTTCTGGCTCGGTGACTCACTGACATCACATCCTCCAGCAGGGCCGGGCTCCGTTTACACCCACAAAACCCTCCAGAAAATCAGACAAAAGCAGAACAGGGATTGTTAAAAACAAGACTCAGACAAATCAATCCAGAACAATGCCCAAACAAAGACAACATCTGCCTTTTAAAAGACGAGTACTAGCCAGCAATCAAGCCATTCAGCAATCAGCCAACAATATGGTACGGATTTTATGAAACGTCTATATTTGCCAGCCATTCTGGCGGCGGGTGTGCGTTTGTGCATGAGGGAAGCACATTATTGACCTTGACGTATGTGCCAGAAGGGACCGGCTGAGAGGGACACAAGCCTCATCCATGGGGACAATGAGAGAAACACCACAGCAGACGCTATCAAGTGTCCTGCTAATTAAAAGAGGAACATCTGCGAACAGGGTGGATTTGGAAATGCTTATAATTTGAGCACTGATCTTATTCTGCTTGCCATTTCTATTAGATTACAGCTTTTAATTTGAAGTTTCAAGCCTGAAGGTGGGATTTTGTTCAGTGCAAAAGATAATTCAACTCAAAGTGATTTGATCAGCTCAAAATGAATTGACATGGGCATGATAATTGACATGCATGATAACGTGTGTCATGATTACTGTATATTAAGCTACACCGATGATTTGTTTTTCTGGTGATATTTTCACTGTTCCAGCAATATCAATATTCACTGCACATGCTGAGATGCCTTAAAAAACGGATTTGCTAAAAGGCTCTCCGTCCAGATGAGGTCACCATGCTCGATGATGATGATGATGATGGTTGGGATGGCATCACTGGGCTGAGTATTGATTGATTGATTGCTCTGAGTGCTCTAGTGGAGACTATGGCCTTTTGTAACAGTGTTTGAGTGAGTCATTCAGAGAGAAGTGTGTGTGTGTGTGTGTGTGTGTGTGTGTGTGTGTGTGTGTGTGTGTGTGTGTGTGTACGTGTTTTTGTGACATGTCAGGACACAAATCTGTATAATGACACAGGTATTACAAAAAGGAGGTGAAATATGAGGACATTGGTGACACCCTCATTTCTCAATAAGCTTCTAAACCCCACAGAATGAGTTTAATCAAAGAGTAAAGCTGCACACAGTCTCCTGTGATGGTTGGGTTTAGAGGTGGGGTGGGGTGAGGACATATATAATATACAGTTTGGACGGTATAAAATGAATGGAAACTTATGTAATGTACCCACTTTGCCTGCCCCCCAAACCCCGCCCCCCCAACATATGTGTGTGTGTGTGTGTGTGTGTGTGGAGAGAAATATTGTTTTTATTTCTTTTTTATTATCAACTTGGGTGCTGCTTGCTGTTTGTCAATAAAAAAATGTTTAATGAATATGGCTATTATTAGGAAGTGCTAATTTTTCACAAAAACAAACATATGTGTGTGTGTGTATGCCTTTAATTCTTCTTTTGCCGGGACCAAATGTCCCCATAAGTATAGCAATACCAGTACATTTCGATCATTTGTTTGGTGCCCATGAGACACACAGCTCATAAGGGAAGCATTTTAAAAATTCTACTACTATTGTAATACTAATAACTAATAATAACAATAATCCATCGATTAACTGCATTTATTTAGTAACCGAATTGCATCAGGCACAAAAGTAAATTAATAACAATTTGTGGAACATCTTACATCTGCGTCAAGCGCACGCGTATGCTCCGGCGCAGCCTGTGTGTGGTTGCCGTGGCCGTCGCGCACCTCTCAAAAAATTTAACTAAACGTCTAAACAACGCTTAGCACAAGCTCTTTGATTGGTCGGCTGACGAGTGTGGGCGGAGGTTAGAGCCGCACAAGCCCAATGGAGCGAGAGTTTACAAGTGTCTAGTCCTGTGAAGTAGCTCTAGATGGAAACTGTTGCTTTGTGTTTACCTTATTATTAAAGTTGTTGCAAGTCCGCCGGTTCCCGCCTCAAAATGAGTGAGTTTGAGCCACTTGTAAGTTAAGGTAGCATTCAGACTGCCAGCTAGTGTTTCGGAAGTGTTCTTGCAGAGCAGCACATATAGCGCGCAGAAGTATAAATGCACGACAATGCACGTTGCAGGCGCCGAGGATCACGGCGATCACTCGACGCAGAAGTATAAACCAGGATTTATTGTCCTTAGACGTCGCCCAAGGGGCATCCACTTAAAATATCTGCTCAAAGAGTGTGTACTGCCTTCTAGTATTTTATGTGCCATCCTCAACAGCTGCTGTTCGTAATAGTACGCAAGACTTAGCAGGGGAACTCCTAATATTTTTGAGCACAGATTAACAATGCCTTGAAGACGATTCTTGTTTTTTTATAGACAGTGAGGAAAACCTGCAAATAAAGGAAAAGGACAAAATACTTTCAATAAATGAATTGTAAAAGGTTTTAAAAATAACTTTATCTACATTAAAAGAGTTTGATGAGCCTCATTAATATTTGTATGCGTGTTTTGATCTAATTTCAACCTGTTGTCAATAATTGTTCCTAGGTGCCTATATTCCTCCACAACCTCGACCTGTGTTCATTTCAAGAGTTCACACTTAGATATGCTTAGTGTTTATAGCAGGTTTGGCATGCTGTCCCGGGAGAGAATCCTGAGCTCGGAGATAATTGAGACCAAGGCTCCCGTCCGGTCAATAAGCATTTAAGGGGATCCGAGATCAGGTAGGTCTCGAAAGCTCCCCCTAAGAAAAGGGAGGAAAAGGAGGAGATAGGGTGGAAGGGGGGCAGGGACGTGCAGAGACCTTTTAAGGGGCAGGGGCTCAAGTGGAAAAAAGGGCACTTTTTATGAAATAATAATAATAATTGTACTTTAATAAATAAAATATATTAAAGGATATTTCACCCTAAATTCACCATATACTCACCCTTAAAAGGATCAGCCTAGGCTAATAGTAGTCTCTCAACGCCTGTGATATTGCCCGGGCTAAACTTTAGCTAATTTATTACATGGAGGATGTTAGCAAGACAAAATTTCCTATTTGCTTTTGAGCTTTTGGATAAATAGCTGACGTTGAATTTGAGCCTCAGGTAGTCTTTTCTTAACCGTTACTCACCTCCATACACTATACATGAATGACAGATGAATTTACATCGGCGGTTCTGTCGATCATAGCGCACTGCAGTTACAGAGGTCAGCTAGTAACACCTGTTTTACGCACACTCCGTCCAGATGCAGTCCGTGTGTAGTGTGGATGCAGGCGATGAGAGACTTTTACTCCGCTGACTTTTGAGGGCAGAGTGACAATGTAAATAGCGTCCTCATTAGGGCGTTCGCCTCACAAGTGGTTTCACTTTCCAAATCGTCGGTTCGAGGCTCGCTTGGAGCAGGTAGACTAAAACCAAGATATACTTTAAAATTAATTAATTTTTTTTAATTGTTTGACAGGGAAACATATCCACATATATTACATTATTAGTAGTATTTAAAAAAATATATTATTCCCAGCAAAAAGGGCACTTTCTCTCCAGGAGAAAAAAGGGCAGGGGTTCAAGCACCCAAAGCACATCTGAGTGAGAAAGCAAGGATTTAAAATTGTTCATATCTTGCATTGAAGCATAAATAGATACATCATGAAAATAAGGATCATTTTACTAAATAATGTAAATCAATTGCATAATAACTCCTCTTAGGATCATAAAAGCATCCTCCACTGATGGCTTTGTTTATTTTTGTGCTAATGATAGTACATTACCCCCTTAAGCATCTATCAACGACGCTACTCCTCTGCCCTAAAGATGCAGTACTCGCAACGTCTGTGTTTGTTTTGTTTTTCACGTCTGGTTTTAGTCTCTTGTGAGAGTGGGACTTCTCCAGAAAGCCACAGACGGATTTAACCCGAGCCAGCGTTACGGGTGTGTGGCGTGAGGAGGACGAGCCGAAAACAGACGGGGCAGAGAAAGACGTCAGCTCTCAGACATCTCTGGGCAGAAGTGTGTTGATTTTGGAAAAGGTCAGCGTGCAGTCAAGCATCAGAAATGTGTCATGAGCAAAAGAGAGGAGCGGAGAGCAGCCCACCCGGACCCCTCCTCATCCAAAGCCATGGGTGGCCATTTTTTTAGAATGATGCCATATTAATATTTAAAGGAACATCCCACTTTTTTTTTTGCAAATAGGCTCATTTTACAACTCCCCTAGAGCTAAACAGTACCATTTTTGAATCCATTAAGCCAATCTCCAGGTCTGCCGGGAGCACTTTTAGCTTACCTTAGCATAAACCATTGAATCGGATTAGACCATTAGCGTATCACGCAAAAATGTAAACAAAAAAAAACAAAAAAAAGTTTCAGAATCTGTAATCTTCTGTAGTTACATCATATACTAAGACTGATTATAAAAATACTAAAATGGCATAATAAAAAAGTGTGTAAATAAAAAAGAACAACATTTATATAGAGTAATGTTCAGCATTTATACAGAGAGCAGAGCAAATGAAAACAAGGAAAAACATTTTGACTTTTGTCTTATACAACACATTATAAAACACATCACACAATACATTATACAACACATAGGGGAAATAGTGAAGTAACCTAATCTGACGTGTAAGGCATAAGCAAACAAAGTAATTTAACTGTTTTTGTTTGGTTTTTATGCACAAAATTGTTCTTGGAGCTTCGTATGATTCTTGGAGCTTCGTATGACCAATAATATTTTGACAGTGTTTTTGATTCCTTTTCTTGGGCCCATTGCTGTCTGTGGAACATAAGAGAGCTCCAGGATTTCATCTAAAATGACTTCATTTGTGTGCTGAAGATGAACAAAGGTCTCGTGATATTTGGACCGACTAGAGGGTGAGATAAATGCTAGTTTTAGTTTGCATTCTTAGTGTTTATCATGCAATCAGTCCACTTACAGCCAAAGATATGTAAAAGAGATTTACTGAGGGCAACAGTAAAGCAGCTTAATCTAACGTGTAAGGCATAAGCGAACAAAGTAACAGTTTTTTTTTTCTGTGAACAAATCGATTTGGAGCTTCATATGATTACAGTTGAACCACTCAAGTCACATGTAATATTTTGACAGTGTTTTTGATTCCTTTTCTTGGGCCCACTGCTGTCTATGGAGCATGAGAGAGCTCCAGGATTTCATCTAAAATGACTTCATTTGTGTGCTGAAGATGAACAAAGGTCTCGTGATATTTGGACCGACAAGAGGGTAAGTAATTAATAATAGTATTTTCATTTTGGGGTGAATTAACCCTTTAACCGCTATTCTTGACATTCAATTTTTCGTCGAATCTAGTTATAACTGCTAGTTTTAGTTTGCATTCTCAGTGTTTATCATGCAATCACTCCACTTACAGACAAAGATATGTAAAAGAGATTAACTAAGAGCAATAGTAAAGCAGCCTAATCTAACGTGTAAGGCATAAGCGAACAAAGTAATTTAACAGTTTTTTTTTTTTTTTTTTTTTTTTTTTGATGCACAAATCGTTTTGGAGCTTCGTATGATTACAGTTGAACCACTCAAGTCACATGTAATATTTTGACAGTGTTTTTGATTCATTTTCTTGGGCCCATTGCTGTCTATAGAGCATGAGAGAGCTCCAGGATTTCATCTAAAATAGCTTCATTTGTGTTCTGAAGATGAATGAAGGTCTCATGGTGATTGGAATGACTAAAGGGTGAGCAATTAATAATAGTATTTTAATTTTTGTGTGAACAAACCCTTTAAGTGCTAATCTTGACATTAAATTTTTTTGTTGAATAGAGCTATAAATGCTAGTTTTAGTTTGCATTCTTGGTGTTTATCATAGAATCACCCAGTTTACAACCAATTTTTTGTAAAAGAGATTTACCAAGGTCAAAAGTAAAGGATTCGACATATAATGCATAAGTGAACAAAGTAATTTAACATTTTTTATTTTTGATGCACCAAATTGTTCTTGGAGCTTCGTACGATTACAGTTGAACCACTCAAGTCACATATAATATTTTGACAATGTTTTTAAATCCTTTTCTTGGGGCCCGTTGCTGTCTATGGAGCATGAGAGAGCTCCAGGATTTCATCTAAAATAGCTTCAATTGTGTTCTGAAAATAACCGAAGGACTAAAGATGATTGGAACAACAAAAAGGAGAGTAATTAATAACAGTATTTTAATTTTTGGGTGAACTAATTATTTAAGTGCTATTAGATTTTTTGTTGAATATAGCTATAACTGCTAGTTTTAGTTTGCATTCTCAGTATTTATCATGCATCACTCCATTTAAAGCCACCAACGAGATTTAAAGAAATATGAAGGTTTTCATTTTTAGACTAATTATTGCAAATTGAATATTCAAATATTCATCATTCATGCATGCACAGTTCAGATTAGCTAAAACTATTCTCAATTAATAGAAAATATAATTAACTGTCAACAAAATAGTAAAAAAAAAAAAAAAAAAAGATTTGCTTTTTTATTGGTCCTAAACAGAGTTTGCTTTAATTTTTTTACAGACTTGGTTGAAAACAAAACCATTAACTCTCCTGGGAAATATAAATTATTTAAAGAAAAGTTTTTCCTATATTATTTTTTATATTTCCCTTTCCTTTCCTTTAAATTGCACTTTAGGCTAAATACTAATATCTTGCAAAATAACCAGTAAAAGAAGCACTGTCATCATAGCAAAGACCAAAGAAATAATTTATTATAAATTATTATAAATAAGTTAAATATATATTTATAAAATATTATAATTAAGTGCACCTCTTGTCATAATGCTTTTTGTTGAATATAGTTATAAGTGCTGGCTTTAGTTTGCATTCTCAGTATTTATCATGGAATCACTCCACTTACAGCACCAAACAGATTCAGCAGAATCTCAAGGTCTTTTACTTTTAGTATAATTATGGCAAATTGAATATTGGAATATTCATCATTCATGCAAGCCCTAGTCCAGACGCTGCTGGGCCACCACAGCCAGATCCGCAGTGAGTTATCAGTGTTTAGAGCTGTTCTGGCAGGGTGAAAGTGAACCCAGCTGGCGTGTGCGTGCAAACAATTCCCTAATCGCTGCTCTGAGAGGAACATGTGTGAGAAAAGCATGGCGGTCCTCGGCTTCATCGGATGTTTTCTAGACAAAAATATGAGGCGATGTCACTGAAACCACTCCAGACGTGCAGAGGTGCTAATGTGCTCAAGACAAAGAGGTGAGAGAAGTGCAGGGTGAGAGTTTTCACTTGTGTGGATGTCCAGCAAGACACACTTCACACCAGGGTTCAACAATCTCACAGCTCAGGGCGGAGGGAGATTCGGTCAACACTCCTGACACAAACACAAACATCATTCATTTATTCATTCAACGCACCTGGACTGTGCTAGAAACTACTTTCAAATATAACAGTAGCATTTGTAAAGAATGAAATATAATTTTTTTCACTGGCCACTTTATTAGGTACACCTGTCCAACTGCTCGTTTATGCAAAAATACCAATCAGCCAATCACATGGCAGCAACTCAATGCATTTAGGCATGTAGACATGGTCAAGACAATCTGCTGCAGTTCAAACTGAGCATCAGAATGGGGAAGAACGGTGATTTATGTGACTTCGAACATGGCATGGTTGTTGGTGCCAGACAGGCTGGTCTGAGTATTTCAGAAACTGCTTATCTACTGGGATTTTCACGCACAACCATCTGTAGGGTTTACAGAGAATGGTCTGAAAAAGAGAAAAGATCCAGTGAGCGGCAGTTCTGAGGCGCAAATGCCTTGTTGATGCCAAAGGCCTGAGAAAAAGGGCAGACTGGTTCCAGCTGATATAAAGACAACAGTAATAATAATAATAATAATTCCTTACATTTATAAAGCGCTTTTCTGGGCACTCAAAGCGCTTTACACAATGGGGGGGATCTCCTCATCCACCACCAGTGTGCAGCATCCACCTGGATGACGCGACGGCAGCCATTTTGCGCCAGACCGCACACCACACTAGCTGATTGGTGGAGAGGAGACAGAGTGATTAAGCCAATTATGATATGGGGATGGTTAGGAGGCCAGAGGGCAAATTTGGCCAGGATGCCAGGGTTAAACCCCTACTCTTTTTCGAAGGACATCCTGGGATTTTTTAACGACCACAGTCAGGACCTCGGTTTAACGTCTCATCCGAAAGACGGCGCTCACTGAGCAGTATAGAGTCCCCGTCACTATACTGGGGCATTAGGGCCCACAGAGACCGCAGGTTGGGCGCCCCCTGCTAGCCTCACTAACACCACTTCCGGCAGCAACCCAGCTTTCCCATGTGGTCTCCCATCCAGGTACTGACCGGGCGCAGCCCTGCTTAGCTTCAGTGGGCGACCATGTGAGAGTTGCAGAGAGCTAGCTGCGGGCAAAACTCAAATAACTCAAATAGTAACTCTGAATGCACAACTCGTCCAACCTTGAGGCGGATGGGCTACAGCAGCAGAAGACCACACCAGGTGCCACTCCTGTCAGCTAAGAACAGGAAACTGATACAATTCACACATGCTCATAAAAATTGGACAATAGAAGATTGGAAAAACGTTGCCTGGTCTGATGAGCCACGATTTCTGCTGCGACGTTCGGGTGGTCGGGTCAGAATTTGGCATCAACAACATGAAAGCATAGATCCATCCTGCCTTGTATCAATGGTTCAGGCTGCTGGTGGTGGTGTAAGGGTGTGGGGAATATTTTCTTGGCACACTTTGGGCCCATTATTACCAATTTAGCATCGTGTCAATGCCACAGCCTACCTGAGTATTGTTGCTGACCATGGAATCCCTTTACGACCACAGTGTACTCATCTTCTGATGGTTACTTCCAGCAGGATAACGCACCATGTCACAAAGCACAGATCATCTTCCGATTGGTTTCTTAAACATGACAATGAGTTTAATGTACTCAAATGGCCTACACAGTCACCAGATCTCAAACTAATAGAGCAGCTTTGGGATGTGATGGAACTGGAGATTCACATCATGGATGTGCAGTCACCAAATCTGCAGCAACTGCGTGATACTATCATATCAATATGGACCAAAATCTATTTCCAGTACCTTGTTGAATCTATGCCACAAAGGAATCCAACCCGGTACTTGCAAGGTGTACCTAATAAAGTGGCCAGTGAGTGTATATGTGTATATATCTATGGATGGGTTCTATGTAATCACAGAAAAGAGCTAGTGTTTTTTCAAAGTTGTCTTCAAAGAAAAGTCTAATAAAAAAAATAACATAATACCGCTTTACAAATCAGCTGAAGTCGACAGGGACAAACAGAGATCCCAAAACCCCACACAGCTCGTGTTAACAGTATGTTATATCTTTACAGCCGCTGGAGGAATGCTCAACCACCCACATGTCAAAACTCGGGGTCACTTCCTTTCGCACAGACCACACTGGGACTGGAAACACAGAGAGGTGGTCTATGTGTGCATGTTGTTTTTTTAAGTGTTAGCTCAAATGCTCAAATGACACATTCATTCTTCTTAAGCTTCATTATATCCTGATTTTGTCTTGATATGATCAGAGGAAATGAGAAAGGACACAATAGAGTGAATCCCTACAGCAGGAGCTGGAAATCACTTCCTTCCTGATGCATCTGCATTCAGAGATAAAGCCCTCACAAGGAGGAGATTTTCAACAACAACAAAAAAAATCTGCAATAAAATTAGCATCTTTAGTTTATATTTCATATTTCTCAAAAACAAAAATGTAATAAATTAAGCCAGAATTGCTAGATATATTTTTTATTGAGAAAAAAATGAACCTGCAATACCGGAAAGAGCCCTAAGCTTATAAGATCCTCAAGCCTGGGGCTCCCTTTCGTTTGTAGGGCGAGAGGGGAGTTTGAGCTCAGGTAGGTCTCAAGAACTCCCCTGCTTATTAATGATTGAAGGCGATTAGGGATTGCTGATTAAGAGCTCATCGGTGTTGCCAATTTGGTTTGGTCAATTCACCCATGTCGCATGTCTTTGGACTGTGGGAGGAAACCGGAGAACCAGGGGAAGCCCACGTGAGCACAGGGAGAGCATGTAACGGCACAGAAACATTGACTGGCCTGTTAGAGACGTTCTTGCTGTGAGGCAACAGTGCTAACCACTGGGCCGCCGTTCCACCCTGTCAGGGAAAGGGGGAGGAGAAGGGGAGGTAATAAACTGTTGTTTTTTTTTTATAGTGAGTTAGGAGATAACTAACGCCAAGAAAATAACTAATGGCAAGTTCAGACTTCATGAGTTTAGGCCTGATTTTGACTCGCCGACAGGTTTTGAGAAATCACAGA
>CAIGQQ010006052.1:191636-209926 GCA_903798035.1 Danio albolineatus | reverse complement strand
TGAACTAAACCTTTAAGCAGCAGTAAGCCTCACAAATACTTAAAATTGATTGACTTAAAACTGCTTGAACTTTATTAAAACTGTTTGCACTAATATATTGTGTTAACTACACTTTGTTCATTTTGTGCTTTTGTTCTTTGTTTATTGGTCTTCGAGATAAGCCTGCTGTGAAAAAAGTCACAAACATCCTGAAAAAAATAAAACCAAAGTTTCTCTGAGATTGTGTTATGTAATCTTGTTAAAATATATTTCTTAAAATAAAAGTATCGAAAAAAAGTATCGTTCGGAACCGGTATCGAATTCAGGGTATCGGTATCGGTATCGGTATCGAAAATTTTGGAACGATACCCAGCCCTAACAGTGAGTGTTCAGGATGTGGAGCGTCTTGGCTTGCCGTCCTGGTTTATATTAGCTCAGGGTGGTCTGCCGTGACTCCAGCGTGCAAAAATGTCAATGGAAATGCGAAGAGACACACAGACATAATCTGGCAGGCAGGGATAAGATGGATTGAGGATGCTGGCGGTGAAAAAAAGAAGAGCTCTCAATGTGGGTCGAGGAACAAAAGAGACTCCGCATATATAGAGAGAAAGAGCTGAATGAAAAGGAGGATTTATGAAGCCGTTTTTGACCAGATCTGAGAAAACAAAAAGGAAAACTGATGCTCCAGCGGTCTTTGGCTCTGGTTGTTGTGGACATTTTTGTGGGCTGCACTTGTAGTTTGGACGGGCTCTGGAACAACATACCAGACACGGCGAGTTTTTTGTTCCTGGAAATGAATCCGTAAAAAGCTTGAGGACACGGTCCAAAAGTTGCTCAAACGGACTGAACAGTTCAAACTTTCACTGTGACGCATAATTACATGTTTTGATTTGAAGGATTTAGGAAACTCACATTGTGCAATCTGAATTTCAAGACGCAGTGACAATATACTACAACTTTTTAAATAGTATATTACTGTTGATGATGAAGAATGGCTGATATTAAAATGTTACACTACCTTGTACAAATAACGAAATAATCAAAAATAAATTGTGTTTTGAGATTTTCTTGTTCTGAGACATCTCACAACAAGAAGGTCGCTAGTTCGAGTCCCAGTTGGCATTTCCGTATGGAATTTGTGTGTTTTCCCTGTGCTGGTATGGGTTTCCTCCAGTTGCCTCGGTTTGGGTGAAGTGCAAAGACATGCGGTGTAGGTGAATTGGATGAACTAAATTGGCCATAGTGTATCGGTATGTGTGTGAATGTGAGTGTGTATGGGTGTTTTCCAGTACTGGATTGCGGCTATAAGTGCATCCGCTGCACACAACATATGCTGGAATAGTTGGCGGTTCATTCTGCTGTGGCGACCCGTGATAAATAAGGGACTAAGCTGAAGGGAAATGAATGTATGCATGAATAATTCTGTGGTCAAGGAACTTTGCTGCCATACCATGGCTGCAACAGATGCAAAAATATATTACGCCACGGCTGAAAATAGTCCTACTAGGCAAAAGCACTGCATAATATATGCATAATATATTTAATTTTAGTAAAATATACATAATATAATACATTTAATATTAATGTATTTAACATTTACATCTGTATAATATATACTTAATATTCAATGGCGTCTGCTGCAGCCACGGTACAGCAATAAAATTCCTGGATTATTAATGAGAATAGTTCCTACCTGTCTTAAAAATAGCAATTTTTCATCTTCTGTCAGTCTTAGTAGACACGGTAACTACAGAAGAGTCACGCTTCACATAGAAATTACAAAAAAAAAAAAATTTAAGATATGCTAATGGTCTAATCCAATTCAATGATTTATGCTAAGCTAAGCTAAAAGTGCTCCTGTCAAACCCAGAGTTTGAATGGATTAAAAAAATGTAAAACCCAACTGTTCAACTCTAGGGGAGTGGTAAAAATACGCCTATTTCCAAAAAACAGTGGAGTGTTCCTTTAAGACCCTTATGGAGACCCTGTGTTATGATGTATTATCACAGTACTGATATAATTCGGACCAATACTGCATTACATCAGTGATCTGATACAGTACATGAGCATCTGTTCATGTATGCACTCATGTTCATGCATCCGCAGAACCTCTAGGAAGAGCAAATAATGACGCCATGAACTGTCGAAGAGAAACACACACTAACAAACACACAAGCAGGCCACAGGTCATAGGTTACGCTCATCTCGCTTTCCTCCAGGTGTTTCCTGAAAACTGGGTTGAATAATAAGCTCTTGACGTCACCATGCTGTCATCCTGTGGGTGTAAGACCGGGATGTTGATAAACTTTCCATAGTATGCAAAGTAAACCAACATACGCCTATCACAGCGGCAGGAAGCCAGTGGAGACATTTAACCCATATACACTGATATTCATCACAAATAATCTCGATTTACAATCTACACAGCGCAACAATAATAAACCACTTGTACTTTGCAAGTAAAAGCTCTGTATCTGTAAAGACTAGCCGTACACTCGTTTATTGTATAGAATTTTGTTGACCCCATCGGTTTGCATTTAATAGGAATTAAATAAATGATTTTTATTTTAAAGGGCACCTATTATACAAATATCACTATTATGAGGGGGGTTAAACACAGTTGTGTGGTAACATTGTGTGAATATAACCAGCCATTAATGGTAAAAATTCATTAATTAAACACCGATCAAAACAGTCTGCAGAAACTTTGACTGACATTCTCTCACTGTATATGTCATTTGCCCCACCCATTTGTAACATCTCTCCCTCATTAGTATAGACAGCCCTGAGTGAGAAGCAGCCACTATGCTACTGTTATGTTGAAGTATATGCCTTTGTAGCTCCGCCCTCTTTTGAAAATCTCATTTGAATTTAAAGCGACAATGACCAAAATGGCACAATTTGTATTAAAACCCAAAAAGGGGAAGTTTTAAACAGTTATTCAACATTAATTTTGGGGTATAATGAGCTGAAACTTCACCTGCACACTCCAGGGACATCAGAAACGTTTTACTTTATTTTTTACACATATCTTATAAAAATTGGCATAATATATCCCTTTTAATTGCCTTTTGTACAGCCTCATAGGATGCCATTAAGTGTCCTGAAAAATGTGATAATTTTTGTTTAAAATACAACCTTCATGTTCATTGTGGTTCAAACAAACATTGAAATAGTTTAAACAAACATTTAATAGTCTAAAATTCTAGAAAAACCGGCCTGATTATGTAATTCATGATCATTATGGTAGCATTTCTGACTGGATCTATCTTTAAAGCCGCCTTTCCACTGCACACGACATTTGAACACGACTGTCGGAATACGCGTCCTTGTGGCAGTCGCACAGTATTTTCAGTGTTGTCGGGCACCATGGGGGAGACGCTGATTCTCGCAGTGTCCGAAATAACCACTAAAAATTTTGGAGGGAATGTGGAGACAACATTAAAAAAAAATTCTCATCTATGAATGGAATTATTTTTTTTTCAATACAGACTTTTTCTGATTTAAAAAAAATAATGAAAAAAAAAGCTTTCAAGTGAACCCTGGAGCGGTTTGTTTGTGGTGAGAACATGATCTGAACTATAACAGACCCAACCACAAAAAGTACAGTGCCTTTTTGGACTAATCCAGCTGCCGTAGTTCCATGCGCTGTCCCATCTTATGGAGTTTGGAGAAAAACTATTTGTTGACAGCGCTTTACCAACAGTTTTAAACAGAACAAGAGAGAGAAAGAGAGAGAGAGAGAGAGAGAGAGAGAGAGAGAGAAAATGATTACCTGATAGATTGTTGGAAAAATTTCTGGAAAATGACCATGTCGCGGGTTAGCTAAATTAATTCACACCTTCTCCTAACGCCTCCGCCGATTGCAATGCATTAAAATATTGTTTTCCAGCTGCAGCTGCGCTTCATTCGAGTGATGTGTCCAATCTATAAAGTATACTATGACCAGGGATACAATCAGCTAGTTCAGCGACATTGTGTGTCTGCCGGTTTGTTTACTTGCGGGAGATCCATTGGCATTTTAATTCTGCCCAATTAAAAAAACAGTTTAGGAAATACACTCAATAACATCTGGCAAATGAGTGATGTGGATCTTGTCACATGACTGCATTTTAGTTATTTTTAACTGGTTCGAATCAAAGCAATCAGTGTGGTTTGAAAAGGACCCAAAACGGCAGAAAAATGCTACAATGTATCATTTGTTGGCCCTGGTCTGTACCAAATGACCCGAAGCACAAATGTGAAAGCACCCTCTTTAAATTTGCACATTTGTAAAAATGTAGGTTCTTCTACATCAAAATACAGTTGAGGTGTACTACTATATTATAATGGAGTGTATAGTGTTAGTTCAGTCAGACAGGTCGGTCAAGCTTGAATAAGCTGACAGTCAGTTGCAGGACTCAACAATAAGGACTGCCCGATGGCCCGGGGACAGTGTGAGAGATGCTTTGGACAGTAGACAGATTCGTTACTGGCCCGATCAGGCCAGTGCTGCCTTGTCACTAATTTTTAATTTGCCTGCGACTATTTGTCAATTGCATGCATATATAGTCTTAAAATCAAGAAATAGTTTGTGCTTTCAAGTATTTGAATGCTACCTTCTCTGTGAAGTCGTAAATACCATATTGCTTTTTTGGTTCCTCTTATCTGATTGGATGTCGTGAGCAGGTTATTTTTTTCAGTAACCTGGTAAAAACCAACACAGCAAAGAGACGACAACATGACGGCAACATCAAATTATGAGGCTAAAAGAAAATGTCAGTTTTGCTGTCACTTTTAAGCCAGGTTTTGTTTTGCAATAAAATACCTGCACATTGTCCAAAATTATTTTTGACACATTATTAAAAATATGTGGCTAAGAAATAGCAATTAACTTTTTTTTTTTTTTTGGTGGGGCTAGCAAAAAAGTTTAGCAGGGCAAGTAAAAATCTGAACCACTGGTCCAATCAGGCCAGTAGAAAAAATCCTTAGTGTTGAACCCTGAGTTGTTCATTATGAATACCAATCCAGTTCTGACATCTGTCAAAGCAGATCAATTTTAATCACACATCGGGTCTCTCTTCAGCTTTTGACTGCTCATCCGTTCTGCACTCCCTCCACCTTCCCCAACTCCTCCTAGCTCATTTCTGATATCAATTTACAGTATTCACCAAGTATCAGTCTCATGTCTCTGGCATTTACATAAACTCATAATTAGGCCCACACGGAATCTGCGTGATTCTCAGCCCATCGTTGATTCTGTTTATTTACTGGTGTAAATGTATATTTAATCAGTTTTCAAATTAATTTCAGTAATAATATTGACTAATATGAAAATGTTCATATGATTTATTTACAATACAGTTTGTATAGTAATATTTTCTGTCTTTTAGTTGAGATTTTATATGAGAGACTTGCTTTATTTACCAAATAAAGAGGATCTAACTGGATTCACATTGTAAACATTAAATAGAAGTTAAAAGGTATTACTTTTTATTTCATATATTAAGGTTTTAGTTATGATACTCCCAAAATCATTCCGCATAAATCTGCAGATTTTTAACAAATACTCCGCAGAAATAGCAAAAAATGTCCGCAGATTCCGTCTGGCCCTACTCATAATCAATGGAAATAGCTTACGAATGCTTTTGGGTTCTGTTACCCCCTGCATAAACCGGCATGAGAACAGAACAGGACCATCCCTCCAACACTAACTGTGTACTTAATATATCTATTAGACAAAAGTGATTCTCACTGAACTATGCTGCATTATACTCTATTATATAAAATGATTTAATTACGGACAGTAAATGAAGCTAGTAAAAATGAGTACTTAAATATATTTGATAAAAATGATTAGTACATAGCTACTTTTATTTAGAAGCTCTTGTATATTGTTATATTATATTCCATAACTTATATTGATTCTGTTATAAATCCTGAAATCTACCACATAAATGCATATCTGATGAAAAATATAATGTATCAATATCCTGTTTGCTATCCATATGGAAATTTAGCATGAAGCCAATATCCAATAACGATAATAAATACATAAATTTGATTGAAAGTTTTCTAAGCCTGATTACAAAAGAATACAGAAGAAAAAAGTATCAACCAACATAATGCATATCACTAGCAAATAGCATCACAGAGCTGTCTTGAAGGGTTTATTTGTAATCTCTATTAAGTAAATTAATACTATTTTTAATTCTGGTGCAATCTGAGGATCAATCACAATATACTCTGCATTTTACTCTTCATAGACAAGGGTATATACATCAATACAGGAGGAATGTAAGCTCAGCAGTTCCACTCAGATGGATGTGTCCAGCATATATTTAGTGCTCTCGAAAGTGGCAGCAGGTCTTTTGGGAATGGAGCTTGCATCAGTGTGCAAACAGGCCTGCAGTGGAAAAGGAAGTTCCCTCACGCCTCATTGAGCCCAAACGCAAACCACAGGCTCTCCCGAGACACAGGAGCCCGTCAATTGAAAGGGGATGCAATCCCACTGATGAAGAGGAAGCCAATGCAGGGCGGTACGATTACATTGAGCAACACTAATGAGGACTAACTGGGGATTTATTGAGCAATCGATTGCATGATGCCACTAATTAGATGCTAATTTTACACTGGCGCTAAAAGCTTTGGGGTCAAATCATTCATTCTTTAAGGAAATCCTAAGAGGCCATGCATTAAAATATTTTTTCTCTCTTCTTATGTCGTGATCACGACTTAATTTTCTCGTGATCTCGACATAACAAAAAGTTGTTATGTTGTGATCATGACTTATTTTTTGTTTTTATTTATTTATGTATTTATTATTGTTATTATTATTATTATTATTATTATTATTAATAATAATAATATTATCTGGCCAATGTCTGGGCAGGGAGAGAATAGCCTAGCTGCATTCGTGTAAAATGTTAAAGGCGTTCAGAACAGCCATAATATTATGAGCGCAAACGCCCATGATTAATGTACATTCATGATTATATTCATGTATATGATTATATATCATTATTTACAATAACATTCCCTCAACTGTTACCATTTTAAAGCTACTCTATATGGTGCAAAATAAGTTGCTGCATGTATGAGTTAAATTATGAAGAATGATGAAGATCCTGCTTTTGCTTTAATCCTTTCCGCAAGTTATTTACAATTACGTAAACATTGCGCCATATAGAGTTGCTTTAAAATGGTAACAGTTGAGGGAATATTATTGTAAATAATGGTATATAATCATATACATCAGGGGTGTCCACACCCAGTCCGGGAGGGCCGGTGTCCTGGAGAGTTTAGCTCCAACCCTAATCAAACACACCTGAACCAGCTGATCAAGTTCTTACTAAATATACTAGGACCTTCTTGGCAGGTGTGTTGAAGCAGGTTGGAGCTAAACTCAGCAGGACACCGGCCCTCCAGGACCAAGTTTGGACACCCCTGATATACATAAATATAATCATGAATGTACATTAATGATTTACATCGTTTGCGTTTGCGCTCATAATATTATGGCTGTTCTGAACGCCTTTAACATGTTACACGAAAGCAGCTAGGCTATTCTCTCCCTGGCCAGACATTGGTCAGATATTATTATTATTATTATTATTATTATTATTATTATTAATAATAATAATAATAATAATAATAATAATAATAATAATAAATACATAAATAAATAAAAACAAAAAATAAGTCGTGATCACGACATAACAACTTTTTGTTATGTCGAGATCACGAGAAAATTAGTTGTTATGTCAAGATCACAAAATATTTAAGTCGTGATCACGACATAACAAGAGAGAAAAAATATTTTAATGCATGGCCTCTTAGGATTTCCTAGCAAAAAAACTAGCAGTAGATAGTGCTGTCGCCTCACAGCAAGAAGGTCGCTGGTTTGAGCCTCGGCTGGGTCAGTTGGCATTTCTGTGTGGAGTTTGCATGTTTGCATGTTCATGTTCGCATGGGTTTCCTCCGGGTGCTCTGGTTTCCCCCACAAATCCAAAAAGATATGCGGTATAGGTGAATTGGGTAAGCTAAATTGGCTGTAGTGTATGTGTGTGAATGAGAATGTATGGGTGTTTCCCAGTGATGGGTTGTGGCTGGAAGGGGATTTATTAATCTGGTGTCCCCACAGCGGAATGAACCGCCAACTTATCCAGCAAGTTTTACGCAGCGGATGCCTTTCCAGCTGCAATCCATCTCTGGGAAACATCCATACACACTCATTTACACACATACATTACGGACAATTTAGTTTACCCAATCCACCTGTACCACATGTCTTTGGACTTGTGTGGGAAACCGGAGCACCCGGAGGAAACCCACGCAACCACAGGGAGAACATGCAAACTCCACACAGAAATGCCAACTGACCCAGTCGAGGCTCAAACCAGCGACCTCCTTGCTGTAAGGCGATCGTGCTACCCACTACGCCACCGTTGCACCTGTAATGTGACTATCATTATTATTATAGTAGCTATGTTTCCATCCAAAGATGCTGTAATATACAACCCACACAATATACCACTTTAAACTATTAAAAATGTTTTTAAAAATCACTTTTTCAAACTTTTAAAAGTTGTTGAGAGAAAGATCAAGCAGAAATAAACAAGGAAAAATACAAACTTGAATCACAAAATTCCGAAAACTGCTAATTTGCTTATTTTTTTTCAGTGAGCTTGATATACAAAGCTTGTAATAAAAGATTGCGCCGGTTTGGAAAAACCTGGCTCTAGCAGTTTGAATGGAGCTTCGGGTGCAGTGAATAAATCACACACGCACACTGCTGACTGTGCCGAACCTTCGTTAATATTCCAGTAGGCCACCAACATCCGCATGCGTTTCCTGTGCTGCAGTGGGACAGGACGGAGCAGCAGAGGGAAAGACCCAGAGCACTGCTGAGAAAGTGAGTGGGTTTGACCCCATCAGAACCAGATGCCTGTAAATGCTCCAGATGTGAATCAGCAACATCCAAAAAAACAAATCCATGACGGGGCAACGTGATTCACTAGCACACACACACACACACACCTACTGCAGAACCGTTAGACAAACACTTAAAGGGAAGACGTAAACTAAATAAAGAAGCCAGGTTAATGTCATGTTCCCTTTCTGGACTTCCTCCAAAGCGCTTCCTCTTTACTGCACATCATGAATTAAGTGCATCAATCAGTGAAATACTAGTCAGTTAAAGATGTTTACGATCCAGAATTCTAGAACGGTCATCAAAATGGATTCAATTAATGTGAAATATTAATATATTTTATTACTTTATAGTCAAACTGAAGGGATTTTGAATTCAGTATTGAGTTTCTTTCTTCTGTCGAACACAAAAGAAGATATTTTGAAGAATGTTGGATAGCAGCAGCTATTGATTTCCATTGTAATTTTTGTCTCTACTATATATAGAAGGTCAATGGCTGCTGGTTTACAACACTTTTCTGAATACGTGACCCTGAGCAACAAAACGTCGTTAAGTGTATAAGTAAAAGTTTTTTGAAGATGAAATGTATGCATAAAAACCTAAAAAGTTTAATAAACAAGCTTCCCGTTGATGTATGGTTTGTAATATTTAACCAAGATACAACTCTTTGACAAATTTGTTTAAATTAAAATCTAAATACCATACCTGCCAACGTTTGGTTTTGAAATTCCGGGAGATTTTCTAGGGGGGTGGGGGAGGGGTATATAGTTATTTACATAAAATGATTTTCTCATATACATTTTTTAATGTTTTATTGTGACTTTTAACATTGTAACATATTAAATAAAAAAATTCCAGTATGTTTACAGTAGTGCGTTTTTTTTCTTCAGTAGAATGCTGATGGTTTTTCAGATTAAAAATAAAAATACAAATAACAAAATAAACATACAAATGAGCCCAAAGCAATATCCATGGCTACTGAGCCTCCTGGTGACACAATAAGGTCTTGTAAAGCGAAATGATAACAATAAACTCTCTAAGGAATTGAACATTATTAATAATTTTAACATAATTTACAATTTCAGTGCCGTTGTGATTTCACATGCTGAGTTATGTCGTTCTTCCCACCGTGTCCGACATTAAAGTCAATACGACACACCTTGCAGAAAGCGTGGCCGTCGTCAAGGTGGCTTCTAGACACAAACAGAAATTCTTCCGTCCAGCTGCTGTTAAATTTACATGTATTTTTTGCCGAAGCACAACCTGACTCTTTTCCTTCCATCATGTGTTCTACCACTGACGCAACTGCTTGACTGCCACCGTTCAAGTCCCGCATCTACCTCCTGCGCAGAAATCAACAGCGCACCTTAGTTGTAACAAATGTTGCCAGATTGAAGTAAAATATGTTACAAGATTTGAATATTACGTCAATTGTGTGAGGGAATGAACTTCATTCAAGATCTGGCAACTTTACAAACATGAACAAAAGTGCTTATTTTAAAACTGCATTGGGACGTACGAATTACGGGAGTTTTCCGGGAGAAATAACAAAGCGGGAGGGTGGCGGGAGATGTATGTGAAATACGAGAGACTCCCGGGAAAAACGGGAGTGTTGGCAGGTATGCTAAATACTGAGAAAATTGTCTTTAAAGTTGTCAGAATAAAGTGCTTCACAATGTACATTCAAAACTTTTGATATATTTAAAGTATGAAATTTACTAATTATCCTCATGAAACATGATCTTTACTTAATATTCTAATGATTTTTGGCATTTGTGAAAAATTAACTCGTACAACACATTTTTGGTTATACTGTCAAAAATAAACCCATGCAACATAAGGCTGATTGGTAGGGCCAGACGGAATCTGCCGACATTTTTTTGTCATTTCTGTGCAGAATTTTGTCAAAAATCTGCAGATTTATCATAACTAAAACCTTAATATATGAAATAAAAAGTAATACATTTTTAACTTTTATTTAATGTTTACAATGCGAATCTAATTCGATCCACTTTATTTGGTAAATAAAGCAAGTTTCTCATATAAAATATCTACTAAAAGACAGAAAATAGTACTTTACTAACTGCATTGTAAATAAATCCTATGAATATTGTCATATTAGTCAATATTATTACTGAAATCAATTTAAAAACGGAATAAATATAATTGGTCACACTTTATTTTGATGGTCCGTTTGTTGAATTTAAGTTTGCAACTAATTCTCATTAGATTCTAAGTAGACTGTTAGGGGTAGGATTAGAGTAAGTTGACATGTACTTGCAAAGTTTCTTATAGTCAGTTAAATGTCTGTTGAATGTCAGTATAAACAGATATTAGACAGTCTACTAATACTCTAATGGACCATTGAAATAAATTGTTACCATATAAATTTACACACGTTTACACAAGTAAATAACAGAATCAATGATGGGCTAAAAATCAGCAGAATTCGCTCAGATTCCGTGTGGGCCTACTCATTGGTAACAATTTATAATAACTACACACTATGAATCATTTATTAAGCATTAGCATATAGTGAATTCATTACTTGTTAACCATAACTCTACATTAATAGTCGATATATATAAAAGGGGACACAGACTGTTTTATCTGTAACAAGGCACTATAGCGGAACACATTTCTCCCTTTCACTTCTCCTATAATGTACAGTATGTGCTAGCACTCACTGGAAGGAAATTGGATTTGGTCCATTAATGTTTTTTTCTCTCTCATGCACCACAAGTGCATTATGGGTAATGCAATAAAGGATATATAATCAGGTATGGATTCCCTAAACGGATCAGAATACTGTTTCAAAGAACAGTGAAGTCAAAGGACTACTGCTCCTGTAGACAAACAACACATGATTTCATCCATAATGTTTCCATAAAAGTCAAAACATTTGATACATAAGGTACAGAAATATGCATGGTGACGAGCTATTTTTGCTTTAACTAAATCTGTTAAACTATAAAACTGTTTTTGTTACTTAAAATAAAGTAAATAAAATAAAATTAAAATAAATATTTTGGTCTTAGGCTACTGTATCCCACAATGTAGTGAACTGAATAATACATATAAAATGAATCACTAATTGATTCAAGAGAATCATTAAAAAGCATCACAAGGGCACAAGAATTGTGCATGATGTTCATACATATAGATAAATACAAAAAATAAGAGTTCCAGCTGTGGTTGCCAGAATTTAACCGTGAAAGAATTTTCCATATTAGTTTAATTACTAATTAACCCTTTAACTGCCCCATCAAGAAAAAAGAAATAGAAAAAAAATTGCATTGCATTTCTTATCTCCTAATGTTGCTAGTTAACACAATCAATGCAATTTTTTCAATGCATCCCATAATTTCTAAATTGTCAGCCTCTACAAAATGGTTGATACGTGGGTTTATGGTAAAAGTACTGAAATGAATACATATAATCTGAAAATCTGATAATATGAAGTGTAAGACCAATTTATAAAAAAAAACATAATATATAATAATAATAATAACAATAACAATAATTTGTATTTATATCGCGCCTTTCCAGAGCTCAACTGGCCACTTTACAAAGAAAACAAAAATATAAAATATGCCTACCTTGCATATTTTCACCAAAAACAGTTCACATGGCAGGAGTGATTTCCTTGTTTTTGACTTCAACGGAAGAAGCCATGTTGTAATGATTGAGTTATGCTGAATTCAGACTGCATGATTTTAGCCCCGATTTTGACTCGCCGACAAGTTTTGAGAAATCACCGACAAATGCCTGAAATCACAGGCAAATCGGTGCTCGTGCACGTGAGTGACAATCACACAATATGAACTATCAAAGACGCGGTCTGAGAGAATCGCAGATGAGTCGGCGATGCCCAGGAGATATTTGGCGTGCTGAATATCTGGAGCTGTCAGCGATTCACATTATGCCGTGTGAAATGTGTTTTGACTGAAAATAACATTAGCGATCGCCTACAGCCAATGAGAGAGCAGCATTCACTAGTGTGTGTATCTGCAGGCCAGCGGAAGGTTGAGGGAGAAGTTAAAAGCGCTCATTTTCAGTTTATTCGGACACAAGAAATGGAGGGAAAATTAGTGTAAATTTGGCATAAGCTCCTGTGTCTGTTTGACGTGTCATGTGAGCAATATCACAACCCAACCCGGTCAAAAAAATAATTAAAAAGTTGAGGAGAAATTACTAATTCCCTCCAAAGCCAGGTGAGCAAATATGTACATTTCTATCCCATTTAAGGCTTCTTTCTTGTTTTGTAGTTAATAACAATAGATATACTCCGTGTTTTTGGATGTGAGACGTAGTTTGGACAAAGTTGTCGGCGATTCTTCCTATTTTAAAGTCATGCAGTGTGAAACTCCCTGTCGCCGATCCATCTTGCAGTGTAAACAAAGCAGCGACAAAACGCTAGCCCAGATAGTCATGCAGTGTGAACACATCTGTGACACAACTTCTCGGAAAATCATGCAGTCTGAACTCGGCATTAGTGACAACTAAAGATTTTTTTTCAGTATAACATACTTTAACCAGATGGTAGAGATGGCTCAATCAGGTTTAGTTAAGTTAGGTACTCCTCTCAATAAGGTATAGTCCGTCAAAATATGGTCAACCATTTGGTCGCGCAGGCAGTTAAAGGGCTAATATCTAAATGTCACAAAAAGTGTCATGCAGGGAATTCTGGGACAGTCAATTTATGGTAAAAACCGTATGTACCAAGGAAACGCTCTGTTAACCTGGTTACAGATTTTCACTGCAGCATTTACAGTTTTTTACCATTAAAATCACAGTCATTTTATGCAGCGTAATTTCCCAGCCTCATACCCTGACGGCAGTAAATCACACTGCAGTAATCCACGCAAAGCTTTAAGGTGACATTTATATAAACTCTGAATCATAAGAGATTAACAGAATGACGAGCCCCCTGCTGAGATGCTGGCCTCCCGCTGTGAACTTCCTGTGCAGGTCCGCAGAAGCAGAGCTGGCAGTGGGTGGAGGACCATAATCCTAATTGAGAACCATTACATCCACCTGCTCTGTCACGCTAGCAGGCTTTTGACTGTGTTTGGAGGGATCGGAGGCTGTTTACAAGTGCTTTGAGAAATGCTGAATATCTGAAAGAGTGGAAGGAAACGCCTCAGCATTGAACGAAGCGCTTCATGTTGTTCCTCCTGTGGAGAAAGACTGCAGCATCTGTCAACAGGGGGCCTTCATGGGAAACTCTTTACAGCAGAACTGCCTGCTAGAGAAAGCACTGAATGTGGAAGATTTACACTTAAAAGGGCAGAAAGGGAATATACTGTGATTCTTTAATCATCTTGACTTCAGATCTATTGGAAATGCATTTCTTTCTTCCATGGAACACATAAAAAGATCATTTTGGAGCCTATGGGATTGTTTTTTTTAATGATTTAGAAAGATAAATAATAATTTATTATTTAACATATTTCTACAAATATATAAATAAATAAATAAACAGACATACACACACACACACACACACATATTTATACATAAATATACATATAAATGTAAATATGTTATTTTAGAATTTATTATTATATATTAAAAATTATATAAAAAAAGTTAACATTGGACCCTATTAAAGTTTTTTTTTATTTATTCAAATAAAATAAATAAATAAACTAATAAATAAATGATATTCATTATAAATACATTCCTGCACTTTTGTTCAAATAAAAAAAAATATTACCCAATACCAAAAATTATATTTCAAATTATATATTATATTACAATAAAGTCAACATTAGACTGTATGAAATAAACAATTTTTTTTTCATTATTAATTCATTTCTGCACTTTTATTCAAACGATTAAACAGTTAAAATATACCAAATATAACAATTTATCATACAAATTATATAATATTTTTATAAAATTATAACATTGGACCCTATGAAATACAAAAAAAAAACATTAAAAGAGAAATACCATAAATACTAAGAAATATAATTCACTAAAACTACAAACTAATAAATATTCGATCTAATAATTATATATTTTTTTCATTATTAATTTATTTCTGCGGTTGCACGTTCGTCTCACAGCAAGAAGGTCAAACTAAGTAGATCTGTAACATATTTGATTACATTATTTACACCTGAACTTTTCATTGACCTGCAGATAACATCAACTTTGACCAGCCCTCAAAACACTGTATTTCCCAGAGATGGGTTGCGGCTGAAAGGGCATCCGCTGCGTAAAACAAAATAAAAGGACTAAGCCGAAAAGAAAATGAATGAATTATATATATATATATAACAATTTATTGAAAGTTTAACAAAAACTCTGAAATGAAATCCACTGTATTCTCTGATTATTTCAAGAAATATGATTGATTATTATTCTAAATTATACATGAGGGGTAAATTCTGTTGTACAATAATAATAAAATAATAATAATAATAATAAAAATAATAAAATTCAGATATCATAACTTAACTAAATGTACAGCACTTCTTTTCAGTTATCTCCCAAAATGATAAAATAATATTATGTAAAAAAAAAAAAACAGTAGTGATATTATAAAGTAGTAATATTATAAAAAAAAAAAAAAAAAAAAAAAGCGTTTCTTTTTACTTTGGCTAACCCCTATATTTACCTCTTCCTCTGCAGTATAGTCAACAAAGCTCTGTACTCGTGACTCAACAAAACAAACTGACATCAGTAGCCAAACAGCAGCAAAACATCTCAGAGGAAGCAAACTGAGTCATACGGCCGGGTTATTCGATTTCCTTTCACTTAATAAACCCTTCGCACTCTCTTACAGTCTTTACACTTCCAGGATGTTGCTTAGAAGTGCTTTGCAAACGGCTCAGAATGCACAGCTTTTTTGTGTGTTTGTGTGAATGGAGCGGCTATTCAGCTTTTGTGGACAGGAAGAACCGGCGGACTTCACACAGGCTGAACACAAAAGACCAATGACATCATCGCCACTGCCTCATGAGTTACGTCTGATTAGCATGAATTAGAGAGTCTCATTCACCTTCATATGCTCCTGCTGGCGATTTAAGGAGGATGTTAACAGTTTAACGGTCAAAAACAGACATGGAGTGTTACTTCAACTTGCAAAAAAATGTAAAAATGAGATCATACTTTATTTTAATGTTCAACTCATGATATTAACAAACCATTAGCTAGCTATTTTTAGCTCAATACACATACTAATTAGCTGCTTATTAACTATTGAAGTAGCAGTTGGGTTTAGGTATTGGGTAGGATTAGGGATGAAAATTAAACACTTTTTAAATGCTAATAAATCTAATTAATATCTTAATAAGAAGAAGGTAATAGGCCAGTAGTAAATGGTGTGAAGTGTTATTAAAAAAAATATAATAATGATATAATATATTACATGCATATAATGAACTAAATAAATTGTATTAATGAGCTTGTAAATATATTTATATTTCCATTTTTTCTTGTGTTTAAAATGTAATGATTTTATTGTTTTACCATCATAATAAGACTTTCAATATTAAACTCGTAAACTAAAACTGTAACTTTTATGGTGTTATTATAACCACAAGGGAGTCGAGTGACAACGGAGTGAGGATACTTATGCAGGTTTTATTAAGAATCGTGATTAGACAGGCAATGATTAAAAACAGGCGCAAGTCAGGTAACAGGGAGATGGTTGGTACAGGCGGCAGTCAGGGTAAACGATAAAACAAAGTAAGGGTCGGAACACGTAGAAACTATACCAGGGAACGCTTTGTAATGATACAGGATGATAACCAAATAAGACTCAGCAATTGGAGTGTCAAAGTGAGCCGTATATATGTGAGTGTAATCAGTACTTGAGCTGCTTAAGCTGTGTGAGTCTAATCAAAGGAGGCTTGGAACAGGTGTGTGTGTGTGGTGCATGACAGGACTTGTAGTTCATATAGAGACAGGATTGTAGTCCGTGTGAATGTGAATGTTCTCCAGCGATCTGTGAGGGTTATCGCTGGTGATCGTGACAGATATAAACCAAATGTATAAAACAAATAGTTTATTGTTTGTATGAAAAAGATTTAACTTATATAAGATTGCTAATATTAATTCTATATGGTTTCATTGACAAGATTTGAGATAAAATATCTGAAAAAAAAACTATAAATAACATCTAGTTAGAATTGTTTTATTGTGCACCATTTTCAATCGAGATTCAAATGTAAAATTTAAAAAAAGTTAAAATATTAATTGCGTAAACTAAAGTGTTACAAAAAATGACAAATGCAACAAATTGATTGAATTGTTTTCATGATCTAAATAAATTTTCATGTCCTGAATGTAATTATTTTATTGTTTTATCACCATCTTAGAATAAAATTTTCAATTTTAAGCTTTGACTTTTATTACAGGCGTTATGAACCAAAGGTATAAAACAAACAGCTTGTTATTTGCATAAAAAATGCTTTTAAATAAATTAGTAAAGATATTTAAAAAAATACTAATAGGGTATATTTATTAATTAATTAATTTATTTATTTATTTTTCATTATGAACTTGATTCTGCACTTTTGTTCAAATGCTTAAATGGTTAAAGTTATTGCCAAAAATGCAATATATATTGGACCCTATGAAATAGTTTGATAGTAAAGAAATAGTTGTTTAGTTTTCAAGTAATTTTTTAATAAATAAGATTAGTAATATCAATTATTTTTATGGTTTCACTGACAAGATTTGAGACAAATTATCTGAAAAAACTATCAATAAAATCTGGTTGGAAATATTTTATTCTGCATCGTTTTCAATCCAAATTAAAATGTCAAAATTGCAACAACAACAAAAAAAACCGAAATAAAAACAAATATTAATTGTGTATTTTAATTGTGTATTTGTTTATATGAATCAGTCTTAACTAAAACAACTTTAAAAATTTATATAAACCAAACAGCTTAAATAAACGTAAATTAAAAATTAAATAAAAAATTCCTAATAGCTCAAAAGTGTTTAATTACTAAACTTCCGAGCCAGAATTAAAAGAATTAAGCAGAAATATGTGAAATAATAATGGCAAAGGCATAAACAATTAATAAAACCCAAACCAAAGCTAACATATTAATGAATAATATGACAGTACAAATAAACTAAAATAACACCGAACGCAACACTGAGGTAGAAAGAAACGCATCTGTAGTCTGAGAAAACATCAAATTCTTCAAATTCAAGGATGAGAACTGCAATCTCAGATCCTGAGCCATAAAACTAAACCCACTCCCCCACAATCCTCTGCAGATTACTCTTCCTCTGAAGTCAACTGAACGTCTCGGGACTGCTTTCTTTCACACAGTCCTATCATCACGCTGAAAGACTCTTCCGATGGCTGTCCTGCATTGGCTGGAGTGGAGCCAAGACAGATAAAGAAAATCAAACTATCAGTGATCGA
>CAIGQQ010006052.1:159829-176277 GCA_903798035.1 Danio albolineatus | reverse complement strand
TGATAATTTTAGATTGATTTGGGTTGATTCTGCGGTGGGAGCGCATCTGCATAAAATCAAATAGACAATCTATAAATACGATAAAGAATACACTGCAAAAAAACAGTGTTTTTATCATTTTCCGAGTCGAACAGTATTCAAGTACAGTTGGTAAATAATAAAGATAAAAATAATTCAATGAAATTGATTATTATTAAAGTTACAACCAGTACAATTTGTTATGCCTTTTAAAATCATTATAAAATCACAAGCCTCAAAACACACACAAATGATAAATTATAATACAAACCCAACTATTGTGAATGATCACATTACAATATTGATACTGAAACATCATTTTAATCTGAAACATTAAAAAAACTCATTTGACAGCCCACCCATACTGCCCACCCTTCCCTCAAAGAAATCAGGAAAGTGGTCTAAAGCAGACAAAGAGATGGATTTGTCTACTCCTGACCCTTTACCCCCCAACTACTAATGCATTTTTGTGCTACATTCATAATCGACAACTCGAATCATGTGGCTTCTTGAGAAGAGGAACGTTTAACAATCCAGTCTCTTAATAAACATTAGAAAGTTCCTGGAAATCCCTCAAGAGATTGAGGAGGTTTGACTCACAGAGCAGATGGCATCCATTAAGGTGCTGCTTCCCAGTCTGGAAGTCTTTGATTTGGAGCAGGGATTATATACGCCGCCTGCTCACACACACACTCTCACTCCGACGCATTTTACTAACACACACAAACGCTCACGTGGGGAGTAATTGGAGCTGGTGCTGAGGAGGGGATGTGGGTGTACAGGAATGCTGGTTTATTTGTCTAACCTCTGGATCTCAGTGCTTTACCACAGTCACAGCCAGAGTCCGTGCGTGGGACAGTGGGAATTCTTTAGATCCCATGTTCCACCATAGCGTTCAAAGCATCATACCTCCTTCCTCTCGGAATTTGTTGAGGCATTTGATGCAAAAGGAATTTTCTCAAGCATTTATGCGCACACTGTTATGATTTAACAACAGCGCTTCATGACAACCTACACTACAGTACGCATGCATGTACAGTTAAAGTCAAAATTAGTACAATTCTTTTTTCAAATATTTCCCAAATTATGTTTAATAGAGCAAGGAATTTTCAACAGTATTTCCTATAATATTTTTTCTTCTAGAGAAATTTTTATTTGTTTTATTTCGGCTAGAATAAAAAAGTTTTTAATCATTTTAAAATAATTTTAAGGTCAAAATTATTAGCAATATATATATATATATATATATATATATATTTTTTTTTTTGATTGGCTTTTTTCAATGATTTGCCTAATTACCCTAACTTAGTTAACCTAATTAATCCAGTTAAGTCATAAGGTTGCACTTTAGCTTAAAAGTGAGAAAGTCAAGGTTTTAAAATCGCCAACATTTTCTGTAATACCGTTCCTAAGGTATGTGTAACATTTTTTATTTACATTTTATTTTATTTTTTTAGGACAACAGTATGTCCAGCAGAAATAAAATATCCAAAGATGACATTTTAGATTGTTAGTTATTGATACTAACGAAGACAAGCAGAAGTCAATGATTCATTTTAATAATTTAGCCTGATAGGTTTACAACTCCAAAATATTAGAAATCTTTCAAAAAATAAAATATATTGTGGTCAAAGAGGAAAAAAAGTTTTGTTTTTTACCCAGACATTTAAAAATAATATATTTTAGATCACGATACCGTGACACCGTGATATTTTTATCCAAGGTTATCATACCATCAGAATCTTATACCGGCCCATGCCTAGTATCTTGGCTGTTAAAGCAACACAGTCAGGTGGTGTAACTGGTTTGTGTCAATCGGTGCAACCAGTATTTATCATAAAAATATACTTATATACAAGGAAATAATGTAAAATCAAATTTAAAACATCTATAGTTTAACAAAGTGGTTTTTATCATTTTTTATATAATTTGTTAACCATTATTTAGAAATCAGATTTGTTTTTAGCATATTTTTCTGGTCAACTATAGCAAAAACTCATTAAAATGTACATTTAAAGATGACTCGAATAAAACAAAAGTTGTTGGGATATTTTAAAATGAAGTATTTATTTCTGTGAGTACACTTGCATGTCTTCTAATCTAGTCAAATATTTAATATTTCCTTTTTTTTTTTTTGCCGTTACACCATTTGACATTTTTAGGTGCATTCAAACTTATATTGTAAAAAGTGGTGCAAATGTTAGTTTTAATTACATAAAATCAACATGAATACAATCTGTATATTTTAAATCAACTTCCTAAAAGTTTTTTTTTAATTTCTCATCTTGCACACCTTACTTGTCACTGACAATTTTCTGAAAGTTCTCAAATAATCCTGAAACAATGCACCACATTTCTATAAATTAAGAAGAAGCATTAAGATTTCTGAAGGATCTTTTGATACTGAAGACTTATAAAATAAAATTAACTGCGATTTAAAAGCTATTTTCGCTTGCAATAATATTTCACAATCACAATAATACTAAGGGTGTGCAATGTTACAGTCTAATAATAATATTAGTATTATAATATACTATAATAAGAAGTGGGCGCCACGATGGCATAGTGGGTAGCACGATCGCCTCACAGAAAGAAGGTCGCTGGTTCGAGCCTCGGCGGGGTCAGTTGACATTTCTGTGTGGAGTTTGCATGTTCTCCCCGTGTTCACGTGGGTTTCCTCCGGGTGCGCCGGTTTCCCCAACAAATCCAAAGATATGTGGTACAGGTTAATTGGGTAGGCTAAATTGTCCGTAGTGTATGTGTGTGAATGAGTATGTATGGATGTTTCCCAGAGATGGATTGCAGCTGGAAGGTCATCCGCTGCGTAAAACATATGCTGGATAAGTTGGCGGTTCATTCCGCTGTGGCGACCCCGGATTAATAAGGGGACTGAGCCGAAAAGAAAATGAATTAATTAATAAATAATAAGAAGTTTTGTTTTTTTTGTTAAACTTAATAGAACCAGTGATCCTCGTGTTTATTCGCCTCATTATTATAAACTGTTTGCTGTATTTTTTATTCTAAAGCATCTGCTAAACACATGTCAATGTTAAAAACTGCACAATCCCATGCAATGCTCACTCATATTTTGTATTATGCATTTTCTCCCAAACAAATGCAGAATTGATAGTATATAAATGACTGAAGCATATAAACTAGTCAACTACGCTAATAACTAGCCAAGCATCACTTGTTTATGTCAACATTTCTTTAAACCAAAGACAATGAGGCATTATTTAAGTATTATCTAAAGCATGAGGAAACAACCATGAAGAAGTGCTGTGCATGATTCAACCTTAAGCATCCATTTAATGACATCTCAAAAAAAGACAAAATAAAGACTACTCCAAGCCCTAAAGAGGAACATGAGTGCACAGGATATGAGGCATTAGCCCTGAAAAATCACGGTGAATCATGGAAAATCAATGGCTGCTGGGCACTGGATAGCTGGCAGGACATCCCTTGGTCAATATGGTGTAAACTACAATTTGCATAACACCAATAAATTGCCCTAATAGTGTAAATCCTGCCATTAAGTTGCTCATTATACGTTCAGCACCACCAAACAATCAAATACTCACAGCTAGAACACAGTCAAAGCCTCAAACGTGACACTATGTAGACTATAGGGATTACACAGAATTCCCAAATGTTAGCTTATAGTTGGAGTTAAACTAATATCTTACCAAAAAAAAAAGAAATCAAGAAATTAAATGAAAAATAATGTTCCCTCATGTTGCACCAGAATGATGTCAGAAGGTAAAAGGAATTAATAAAGATGACTTAATTTTAGTGTGTTACTTGTGCACTGTGTGATAAATGTTATTAAAGCAATAGATCAGCCAAAGCTGCAAGTATTGTCATCAATAATCATCCTTAGCTTGTCATAAAACTGTTTGAGTTTTTGAAGAAAAAAAAAAGAAGATACTTTGGAAAATGTTGAAAACCGGTAACCATTGACTTCCATAGAAACTATTGACTTTTCCTACTAGGGAAGTCAGTTGGTTACAGGTTTCTTCAAATTATCTTCAAGATATTTCTTCAAAATATCTTCTTTTGTGTTCAATAGAAAAAAATAGAATCGCATCAACGTTTAGAATCACTCGAGTGTGAGTAAACAGTGGGAAAATTAAAAATTTGGGGGTGAACTCCAACTATAAGTCACATGCTTCGGTGGTGCTTTCTGTAATTTTTGCAGATTAAATACTGAAGTTACTATTTATTTTTATGACATGATAAAACAGCTGAGACAAACATGACATAATAGATTGTATAGTAATAAATCATATCATCATATCTCTTTTAAGCAATAGAACATTGTAGTATATGATGACAGTTTTTATCAAGAACACATTGGTGACAGACTAACAGATTTTAGCCACTAATAAATAGGCTACTAATACTACTAAATAACACACGACCCTGCAAAATGCTTTTTCAAGATGCACTGGTAAATAATAGCCAAAAATATTAACAATAGAGCAGAATTGTTAAGCTCAATTTCATGAATTATGAATATTCACTATATGATGGGTTCGTCCTGTTCTTAGCCTACTTCAGGCACTGACAGAATAAACCAAATCACATCGCAACACTTGAATCATTCACGAAAATGAAGATATCAAACAACAGAACTGTATATAGCCGATGAGTTTTCACTCGAAACGTACAAAAAGCAATATATTATCATATTCACTCGAAAAGCTGAAGTGGAAACCAAAGATTTAAGCTTACCGAAAGCGGGGCGAATCTTTGATGCAGTCTTCAAAATCCACCGTCATCCTGGACGATTTATTTCCAACGCTTAAAACTGGAATTTCATCGCCGTCAGTGTAAATAAGAGTATAAATGTGAGATATCCCGCCAACTAGTGTCCTCTTCACTCCACAGGCAGAGAGTGAATAAAGTGAGCTCAAACACACGCTCCTAATGCTGCAGTTAGGGACCGTCAACACTTTCTCTACCGTGATGAAAACGCACAAAAACGCGAACGTCTACTTATCCGTGCACACATTTCAGACCATTTTATCAAAAGCGACTTTTATTTCAGTCAAGAGACAAAAATATCAGTTCTTGCAAACATGAATAGCCTAATTCACAGTAAATAAACTGTGCAGTTGTACTGTAGTATAGTGTATTATAGCCTATAGTATTTATAACTCTGTTGCTACAACTCTGCTGCTACATCAATGCTACAGAATACTCTAGTATTAACTAGTGAACTGTTCAACAGTAATAAATACTGTACTGTACTTCAGTTATTACTACAGTAAGCTGTGGTGTTTTATTGTATAACTTTTAGTTCATTAGGTAACAGTAAATTTATTTTCTTCTTTCTAAATTTGATAGGTAATTGGTTTATATTACTATAATTGTTGTGTTAGCATAGCATAATTACCATAACAGATTAACCCAGGTACTACAATAGTACTGTACATAAGTAGTGTTTTCTATGAATATATTTTTTTTTCTCATATGGGTGGGTTAAGGGTTAGGGGTTATTTCCCTGGGAATCAAAACCTTGACACCATGTTCATGTTCATGAGCTAAATAACCCTAAACAAACAAATAAATTGTTTATTATTAAAAAAAAATTTTAAACTGAGCTGCAATTTTGCTGTATAGATCACCCAAAAACATTCTTTATTAAAGCCCAACAAATATTGTTGCTCTTTGATTAATAAATGAAAAATAATGCATATATATAAACCAATAACCAATTATAAATCCACCAAAAAGACAGAAATAAATATAAACTATGCAAAAATACAGAAATACCAAAATATTATTTTCAACATACTACACAAAAATAAAATACCATTTGAAGTACTTAACAGATTTAAGTAATCGCACCAAACCCTTTAAAGGGATAGTACACTCAAAATTGACTCACCATTTACTCCCTCTCAAGTTGTTACAAACTTTTATGAGATATAAATAGTTATTAAAGTGTTCATTTCAGTATTCATTTCAGGCAACATTTGATTTAGCTGGCAGCTAGCTCTCGGCAGCTCTCACATGGTCACCCACTGAAACTAAGCAGGTCTGTGCCTGGTCAATAACTGGATGCGGGTCCTAATGCCCCAGTATAGTGAAGGGGACTCTTAAGGGCATAAATCTGATTTAACAATAGGGGGGGGACAATAAATATAACATTTCCCTTGAGCGATTTGAGGGGGACACAAATAATACAGTCAGATTGTACTTACAAAGATATGTTCCCACAGTTAAACACTTTGGCTCATTATGGTTATTTTTTTCTAAGTTTTTCTCAGGTTCAATCACAGCAGATTTTTCTTCAGCTTATTTATGTGTTGTGTGCTGTCAGCAGACTGACTCCTGAAGTAGAAGAAATGCAGGAAAAGATTTTTTCTAAACTTATAATAACTCCCTTGTTTACATTAAACTTGTTAAATCGACAGCTCATACTGTAAATAGGTGAGCCTGTGAGGTTCGTCTGCTGAACAGCCACAACACTAAAAACATTAAAGAAACTGCTCATCTAAATAAAAACTCTCATTATCCCTTCACCCCCTTACCTGACACTGTACATCTGGCTGACCCTGCTCTGCTGGCCCTCAATATTTTCCTTCTTCTTTGCCTGTGATTGACATTAGTATTGTATTATTAGTATTAGTATTTTATCACTGTGACATTAGTATGTTGCACTTTGCAACGAGCTAACGCTAACGTTAACTAGAAAGGTAATATTTGAATAGCAGACACATGAAAAATACATCGGTAATCAGCATTTTTACTGCAAATAATTGATGAATGAGTCTGTATCAACAACATTAAAGAGAATCGCTTTATTTAAAGTGAATTAAGGACCCTCCTGACTGGCGATCATCTAGAACAGAGCTGCAGCCGCACACCTGAATGTGTGTGCGCGCATAGTCGGAGAGGTGAACCCGGGAAAGTGGACCAAACCACTGTCAGGAAGAGGAGGGGGAACTCAACAATTTCTAAACGCATTTTAAATGGGAAATGCGTTTTTTTTTTTCTACAAATACAATTATTTTAGGTATTGATGCATATATTTTTCACAATACAGAGTGGAATTTTTTTAAAACTTTTTTTTTTGGGAGGGAGGGACAACCCTCGGATGGAAGGGGATATGTCCCCCCTGTCCCCCCCGGGATTTACTCCCCTGGGGACTCTATACTGCTCAGTGAGTACCATCTTTCAGATGAGATGTTAAACCGAGGTCCTGACTCTATGTGGTCGTTAAAAATCCCAGGATGTCACGGCCTCCTAACCATCCCCATATCATAATTGGCTTCATCACTCGGTCTCCTCTCTACCAATCAGCTGGTCCGTGGTGTGTGGTGTGTGGTCTGGCGCAATATGGCTGCTGTCACGTCATCCAAGTGGATGCTGCACAGTGGTGATGGAGGAGGAGAAAACGCTTCTAGTGTCCAGAAAAGCACTATATAAATGTAAGGAATTATTACAATTTTTGGACAAGGATATTTAAAATATTCACTGAACATTGGTTTTAAAATATAATACTGATTAATGCTAGAGGGTTTTATCTAACAATAAATATTCCATATATTAACCATAATCATCTCATAAACATTTACATTACATCTATAAATTTTCACACTTGTATTATATCTTCTATTTTAACCAATGTCTGTTCAAATTTGATCAAAATATTTAATCAATTATAATGATGAGACGGTAAAAATCAACATTACATTTGGTTTGTTTATCACACTACAATATTCATGATATTCTTTAAATATATGATCGTTAACATGCATGACAACTAAAACCTAAGAAAATAAAAACACATATTTAAGCCTAAAATAAATTAATGAATAGCATCTTTACCTAACATTCTGCTGGATAAAAATCACAACAGGCATAAATATAATCGTCATTGTGTAATTTGCTTGTGTGAGAAAATAAAACCGATCTTTTGAGATGATCCCTAAAGATATCTGGATGCAACACTCCCCCTTGTCAATCTTCAATTTGCATGAAAATGAAAAGCTGCAGTAGTGGTTTGTAAAAGGTTGTTCTGCAAACGTTACATAACAAATATTGTAACACCAATAAATTGCCCTAATAGTGTAAATACTGCCATTAAGTTGCTCATTATAAGTTCAGCACCATCAAACAATCAAATACTCAAACACTCACAGCTAGAACACAGTCAAAGTCTCAAACGTGACACTATGTAGACTATAGGGATTACACAGAATTCCCGAAAGTTAGCTTATAGTTGGAGTTATACTAATATCTTACAAAAAAGAAAAGAAATTAAGACATGAAATTAAAAATAAATCTCCTCACCCTCATGTTGCACCAGAATGAAGTTAGAAGGTAGAAGGAATTAATAAAGATGACGTAATTTTAGTGTGTTCCTTGTGCACTGTGTGATAATTGTTATTAAAGCGATAGATCAGCCAAAACTGCAAGTATTGTCATCAATAATCATCCTTAGCTTGTCATAAAACTGTTTGAGTTTTTGAAAAAATCACAACAGGCATAAATATAATCGTCATTGTGTAATTTGCGTGTATGAGAAAATAAAACCGATCTTTTGAGATGATCCCTAAAGATATCTGGACGCAACACACCCCCTTGTCAATCTTCAATTTGCATGAAAATGAAAAGCTGCAGTAGTCGTTCGTAAAAGGTTCTGTAAATGTTACATAACGAATATTGTACGTCTTTCCAATTTGTTTTTCGTATAAAGCATATGTCAGAATTGTATTTAAAGTCTTTAAACATGCAAAAATCCTATTCAAACTGATAATCCAAGAAACCACGAAGGACTATAGAGCTCCAGACAGCAATAAACAACCCTTAAAATCCATCGTCGTAGCTTTGTGAAACTACACATCCAGTAATTCAACTTTTTTTTATGATTGTTTAGACTTTGAATTCCTCTTTCCGCTCTCTCAGGAAACCTCACTGCAGCATGGAAGAAATCTTTCAACATATGTTTTAACTTTAGTGACAGCTTTTCTCTTTTCTGTCTTGTTTTAAATGTTTCAAATTCGTATCCAGAGCTGACAAAAAGAAAAAAAAACAGGTCACTTAAAATGCCTGGGCAACAGCTGGAAACGTTATTAGCATCTGCTGTCAAGTATAGCAACTTATGAACAAAAGATATCATCTGGAATCTACTTATTATTGAAAGCTGACCTTGAATAACTCGCATTGAACACGTATTGCAAACTTTAGCAACATTAGCAGATCAAAATATCAGAATACAGCAAGAAGGTCCTTGGTTTGAGTCACGGCTGGGCCAGTTGGCATTTCTGTGTGGGGTTTGCATGTTCTCCAGCGTGGGCTTCCTTCGGGTGCTCTGGTTTCCCCCACAGACCAAAGACATGTGCTAGGTGAATTGAATAAACTAAATTGGCCGTAATGTATGAGTGTGAATGAGAGTGGATGTTTCCCAGAACTGGGTTGCAGCTGGAAGGGCATCCGCTGTGTAAAACATATTCTGGAATAGTTGGCGATTCGTTCCGCTGTGGAGACCTCTGAAATAGAGACTGTGCCAAAGGGGAATGAATGAATGAATATGCTGTAGACCCCTAACGCCGCTCCTAATCATATCCCCCACATTGACGTCACTATCTCTACTCAATGCATGTGTCTGTGACTGCATGTGCAAGTCTGCAGCCTTACGTTATTGGAAAATATTGCTCTTTCTGCATTAGGCTGCTGAATCAGAGTCATCAAATGTGTTTCATAGCGATATAGAAGAGTCCCCTTGAGCAAATGTAGAAGAAATATGAGTCTCGGTGGTACTATGAACATTAGCAAGAGACATATTTCATCATAAGACCAAACTGTTCTATAAATAAAGCAAAAGGAATTACATGGTTTCATTGATTAAAAATAAGCTGAAGTTTAAAACAGGATATGCGTCGTTAATCTTACATTGATATTGACTCCATGGTCAGGACAGATGCTTTTATCGAAAATGAAACGAAATGTATAAATTGCATTTTATCACTTCATGCATTCGTTGGGAGTCAAACCCACGACCTTAAGGGAATAGTTCACCTAAAAATGAAAATTACCTCAGAATCTCCTCACCATCTATCCATCCTCAATGTACATGATATAATTCTGACAGTCGAACATAGTGGGAGTACTACACAAAAACAGCAAACTTTCAAACACTTTTGAGTGCAAACTACTTATTTGAAATGAGCTGAATAAACACATTTCTGGAGTTTTTTTAGGACAACTTAATTGTTTTATATTCAATCCACTTAATGTTGCAAAAACTGATAAGTTAACTTAATTCCTTTTTGTTGCCCCAACACAAATAGATTGTGTGAAACCCAGCATTTTTTCACATTGTACACTGTAAAAAATGTTAGATCCCACACAATTCCTTCATGTTGTACCAACTCAAATCGACTAAGTTAATTTAATTGTTATTACAAATTTAAGTGGATTGAACATAAAACAATGAAGTTGTCCTCAAGAACTGTGTTGATTTGGATCGTTTTACACAAGTAGTTTGAACAAGCTGGATATATATATTTAAAAAAACAAATAGTTTTTTTTTTTTGAGTGCACTACCACTGTTTCCATTTGACAGAAGAAAGTCATACACACCGTGAATGGCCTGAGTCAATTATGGGCTGATTTTCATTTTTGGGTGAACAATGCCTTTAAATGCACACTATTCATTCAGCCTGAGCTAAAAGGCATTTTAATTTGTTATGAAAATTGACCCAACATGCGTTTGTCACAAGACTTGATTTCCTGTCCAAGTTGAGTTGGCAGAATACAGTACACTACAACATCACTATAGTCCCCTCATGGATCGAGGTCTGAGTTGTAGGTCTCACACACAGAGAAACCTGATACTAAGTGAGATTTGCATTCTGGTACAGGCTGTGATAAGTACAGTGATGCAAACATCTGTGGAGCTTTCTGTACCGAAACACTCCTGCTTATATCAAGTTTCAGCAGACAGGAATAAGTTGAGTAACTTCACTCACCGTATACTATTTTCATCTTTTGTACTAAAATACTGAATGCAATGTTAAAATAATAATAATAATAATAATAATAATAATAATAATAATAATAAATAATAATAATAAATAATAATTATATATATGATTTATTTTTATTTTTTATTTATTTGTTTTGTGCATATTGTGCTCCATTTGTTGTACCATAATTGGAAAGCCGTATTGGCCTTGTATTGATATTTTAATGTACTTCAGCAAAATGTTATAGGTAACGTGTTTTTACAAATTTAGGCTTCTGTGTAAAGTTTACTGCAGTTTCTGTATAATCACTAAAGCTGCTGTATGTAAGTTTTTGACTCTTCTAAAGCATAAAAATATGATATGTTTGCAGATGTTTAAGAAACATGCTAAGTGAACATACTTGTTTATCTGAAAAACAATGCTAAAGTCAGATATTCTGCTTTGAAAATGTGTTCTCTGTGCTGGAATGCTGTCTTTGCTTTGGTAATTTTAACTCACCCAATGCCAGTTTAGCCAATTATATTTCAACACCTCGGGTTGCCTTGGTGGAAAACCACATATTTCATGCATTCATTTAGAAAGGCTCTGAAAGCATGCGTCTGTGACCGAAATGTGACCTCCGGCTGACAGTAGCAGACTCCGAAAGGAGTTGCAGATTCACTTTCACATGAGGTTATCAATTAGCCAATTTTGTAAATATTAAGAACGTAAACATTAGGTGAGCAGGTTACACTGTAACCGTGTGTCCTAACAACATGCTTCATCATGAGATATGCAGTGATAAGTAGTTAAGCTGTTTGCACCAGATGAAACACGACAGAAACTTAAATACAGCCATTCAGAAGCACATAATATGCACTCACTTACGAAACGGTAAGGTTTATAATATAATTAATACACATAAACTCTCTTTAACATTATTAAATGTACTTGCTGAATCACTTGTATAATCAAATGTTTTTTTTTTTAATTTTCATGATGTGAGGTGACCTATCTGCTGCTGCTTTCAGTTTATGGCAATAAATGTCATGTAAAATGGCATTTAAACTGACATTGTTAGCATTTAGCACCGAATAAAGCACATGAGGTTTACATGAGGTGATCATTGTCACAGTTTTCTGTTGTTGTGCTGTGAGAAATAGAAGCTGTTTCTAATATTTCAATTCGAGGTGATTATTAGGACAAAAACTCCTTTTGATATGAAGAATACTCCTTTTATCGCGTGCCGTTGCTTTTATTGAGAACACGGTTTAAATCACTTGCTCCTGTCCTCAATCTGCCAACATGAGCTTCTGTTTGTTTTGATCCAGGAGTGCAACACCTAGTTCAACCACTGGGTGTGAAACTTACACACTGCACCTTCAAGAGAAAAAAAGTCAATTGGACTGAGGATACACTGTAAATTTACTGAATTTTTTTCATAAAGAAGGACATTTCCCATAATTTAACAGAAAATGTCTTGGTAAGTCCGTTTTGCTTTACGGTATTCTTTTTTTACAGTGTATGTGTACAACATGGTGGCTCAGTGGTTTACACTGTCACCTCACAGCAAGAAGGTTGCTGGTTCGAGTGCCGGCTGGGTCAGTTGGCAGTATATATGCCACATATAAGCAAAACTGAGGTGCATATATGTGCATATACAGGCCATATAGGTCTCCTGTATTGCTTCTTTATCCACATATAAAAGCCCTATATGTACATACAAGATATGTCTCCTATATAGCTCATATCTCACTTTGGCAACTGTCATACATGATGCCTAGCTCATATTTTCAATTTTCAAGGCTAAGAACTATCTAAGAACTAATAAAAATGCAAAAACTAAAGTATGTGCGAGCACTTGAAATTGGTATCACATGTAATTGGCATGTTATGGAATTTAACTACGGCAAATAAGTGAGAGCCCACATAGAACCTATATAATATGTTTTAAGATAGGTTTAGATATAGGTTTTTAATATATGTGACATATAGAAAATTGGCCGTTTTCCTATAATATATGTGCATATATGTATAAAATAGGAAAACGGCCAATTTTTTATACATTATAACAGCCTATTTATATAAGTTGGCAGTTCATTCCGATTTGGCGATCCCTGATAAATAAAGGAGCTAAGTCGAAGGAAAATGAATGAATGAATGAATGTGTATATTCTGATATATATTCTCGAGTTTCCAGGACTGATAATACAAATGTGCTTTCATATTCAAATTCAAGCCAGATTGATATCCAAGACTGATTTGCATAATGAGGTCACATTTGGCTGTCCATGAACAACATCTACTTTTAAGCGTCAAACTGTTGTAGTTGAGACTGGAAGAGTTTGGTTTGGGTTATCGATATGAGGAGACGATTATGTTTGTACTGTAGGAGTGGTTGGCACTATCACCTCACAGCAGGAAAGTCACTGGTTCGAGTCCCAGCTGGGTCAGTTAGCATTTCTTTGTGGAGTTTACATGTTGTTCACGTGGGTTTGAGGTTTAAAGTGAATAGATTCTTAAACCAAACATTTTAGAAACTGATGCTGTATCATTAGCCCTGCAGTCAATTTTCTGTCCTTCTCCAAATATCTTTTAAATGATGTTTAACAGATCAAGGAATTTTTCACAGTATTTCCTATATTTATTCTACTTGAGAAAGTCCATATTATTAGCTCCCTTAAGCAATATATTTTTAAATTGTCTACAGCAGGGGTTCCCTAACTTTTCAATTCATGACCCTCAAAATAACAATGCCAGTGACTAGCGACCCCCAATATCCTCTGAGAGGTGGTTATAAATATGTAAACTTTGCACACAATGGTACACACATACCAATAAGCCCAAGTCTATTCGTCATTTAATTTTGGAGAACGACACTCGGAGACCCTCCTCCAAGTTCAGTTGTGGCCTGTATTTATTTTTAATATACACGAGTGCCGTAAAGGTGTCAGAAAATTTAACCTGATGCCATAAAATCAATCTGCTGCATCTGAGGCTTTTTATTTGCTTTTTTATGTAACTTTATTTTTTTTTCTTTTGTAGGTTAATTCTACTAGTTTAATAAAATGTATTAGATTTTTAGACATCACCAAGCGAACACCCCTCATTGTCCTGCGACCCCACTTTGGGAACCACTGGTCTACAGAACATTCATTTTCTTTTCAGCTTAGTCCCTTTATTAATCAGGGGTTGCCACAGTGGAATGAACCACCAAGCATGTGTTTTACGCAGCGGATGCCCTTCCAGCTGCAACCCATCACTAGGAAACACCCAAACACTCTCACCCAAACACGATACACTCTCATTCACACACATACACTAGGGCCAATTTAGCTTACCCAATTCACCTATAACATGTCTTTGGACTTGTGGGGGAAACCGGAACACCCGGAGGAAACCCACGCAACCACGGGGAGAACATGCAAACTCCACACAGAAATGCCAACTGACACAGCCGAGGCTTGAACCAGCGACCTTTTTGCTGTGAGGCGAACGTGCTACTCACTACGCCCCCATGGCTCCTTTATTTGAATTCCAATTTGTTTATTTATTTAATTTTGATATACATTTGTGAAGGATATTCTGTAATCTCTAGTTTTACTTTATTTTTTCTGTATTTGTATATATTATTTTATTTATTTTATTGTAGTTTTTGTTTTGTTTTTTACTTTTTTGGGGGGTCGGGGTAAATGTAGGGGTGGGAAAGTCTGTTTTGTAATGATATAAAACTTAATATCCTGTAATGTTCATGGGAGTTTTGTGACAAAAAATTAATAAAAAACAAAGTTGGGAAAAAAGTATTGTGTGCCGCCTTAAACATGGTGCCACCTCTGCCAATCCAGGGCCACGTTTGGGCCACATGCTGTATGCCAGTCCCAGATGAATGCCTGCTGTGCCAGATTTATGCCAAATGTGGGCCAGAATTCTTTGCTACCTGGGCTGTTATATAATGTCTTGCCTAATTACTCCAACTTGCCTAATTAACCTAGTTAATGTCCCTTTTTTGGTTTATATAAGCATTAAATATTGTTGTAACCCAGGAAATAAATGCGTAACTAAATGCACATTAAGCTCTTTCATGTTAATTGGCATGTGCTCTCTAATTATCTCTATTATGCTCATTCACGAGGGGTACTTAGATATATGAACATGTCAATTGTTCTAATGGCATTTTTATGGCAAGAACCAAATTAGAGCATTTTCAACAGCCTGTGTTTCCTATTTGAGGCCAAAAATAGAGGGCATTATTAATTCACAGGAAATGGGACAGCCTGGGGGAGGGAAGGGCATGCGTTTTTTTTTTTACTCCAGGCCTTTATAGAATGCTATTGTTCAGTCGGGTCTCACGCAGGGAAAGCCGTGCCCATAAACTGGAATGATGTCATTCCCTGTTCCTCCACGATGTCAGAATAGACCCTGGAGGAGCAGGAAAGGGACATTTAGTCACATTGTTATTGTGTATAGGCGACTTGAGGTACAGTTGGCCAACTCAAACTTACTCTTCAGAGAATGATTCAGTCTGAAGTGTTGAGGAAGATACAACATTAACACTAATAGACTACTTTCTATCTGTTTGTTTTTATTCATCAGTTGGTCTGCCTATTTATTCACCTGTTCTTTTTTCCCCATCCATTTGTCTGTTTATTTTTTCTTTCAGTCTGTCCATCCATCCATCCATTCATCTTTTTGTCTGTCTGTCTGTCTCTCTTACTTTTTCTTTCATTCCATCTTCAGTCCATCCATCATCTATCCATCTGTTCATACAGTATATCCAGCCATATATTCATCCATCCATCTTTCTTTGTGTCCGTAAATACTTTTGCCAACTTTCTTTCTTTCTCCATCCATGTATCAAACTTTTTTATGTATTTCTTTCTAGCTTTATCTGTCTATCTAACCGTCTATCTGACTTTCTTCTTTCTTTCTGTTGTTCATTCGTCTGTCAGTCCATCCATCATCTATCCATCCGTTTGCATGTTCATCCATTCTTCTTTCTTTCGTTTGTTCTTTCTTTCTCTTTCTTTCTCTCTCCTTCTATCCATCTATGTATCTAACTTTTTTCTGTCTATTTCTTTGTATCTTTTGTCTGTCTATTTTTCTATCTGACTCTCTTTTTGTCTATTCATTCATCTGTCAGTCCATCCCTCATCTATGCATCCATATGTTTGTCCATGCATATTTCTTTCTGTCCATAAATCCTTCTCCACTTTCTATTCATCCATGTATCAATCTTTTTTCTGTCTATTTCTATCTATCTGTCTGTCTGTCTGTCTGTCTGTCTATCTATCTATCTATCTATCTATCTATCTGACTTTCTTCTTTCTTTTGATTTGTCTGTCACTCCATCCATTATCTATAAATCTGTTCATCTATCCAAATGTTATCTATCTATCTATCTATCTATCTATCTATCTATCTATCTATCTATCTATCTATCTATCTATCTATCTATCTATCTATCTATCT
>CAIGQQ010006052.1:149341-159659 GCA_903798035.1 Danio albolineatus | reverse complement strand
GTCCAGGAATGTATTAAAAAAGATAACATAATGGGTAAAATAAAGGTAAAATGTCCAGGAATGTATTAAAAAGACAACATAATAGGTAAAATAAAGGTAAAATTTACAGGAAGGTTTTAAATATAAAAAAATGTGTAAAATAAATGTAAAAGGTCCAAAAATGTATTAAAAGAAAACACAATGGGTAAAATAAAGGTAAAAGATCCAAAAAAGCATTAAAAAGAAACATGATGGGTAAAATAAAGGTAAAAGATCCAGAAAAGCATTAAAAAGAAACATAATGGGTAAAATAAAGGTGAAAGTTCAAGAAATGTATTAAATAGAAAACATAATGGGAAAAAATAAAAGGTAAACGGTCCAGAAATGCATTAAGAAGACAACATAATGGGTAAAATAAAGGTAAACGGTGCAGAAATGTTTTAAAAAGACAACATAATGTTCTTACCAGGGAAACAATGGGTTTGTTTGTGTTTAGTTTTTTCAGAACAGGGCTATACATTTTAATCGGAATTAGTAAATGATCTAATCTCCTTTATTGTGAGTTGAGAGGATCTATGGAGGCCTGCTTATGTGATTTGGCCATGCAATCAAATTTACCCTATAGCAGATTTATGTATTTATTAATGTGCTCTTCGCGGCATGCCAATGCTGAAAAAACCTTCAGGGACAAAATACAAATGTCAAAGATTAATAGAAATAGCAAAACAAATGACAAAGGCATCATTAGGAAATGGCTGGTTTTAAGGCTGAAGTGAATGGCTGAAGTATAAGAAGCATACTAATATATAGAAGGCACTCAGTGTCATTCACACAACTGCTAAACACCATCATGATAACACACATTAAATTAGAGTAATAAACATTATTTATCAAAATCAGACGTAACATGCAGTAAAACAGGGTTCCTGGAGGACCACCAACACGGCATGTTTTGGATGTCTCCTTTGTCAAACCCATTACAGGTCTGCTAATGAGCTGATGATCCAAATCAGGCGTGTTTGATCAAGGAGAAAAGGAAAATGTGCAGAGCTGGTGGTCCTCCAGGAACGTGGTTGAGAAACACTGCAGAAAAACAATAATGCACATCAGTGATGAGGGAAAAAAATAATTAAAAGAACAATAGAAATATCAACAAAAGAGCATATAGAATGAAGTGTCGTGCTGGGAAATTTGATCGTATGTATTAACTGTTAACCAGGCTACCGAATTTTACTGTAGCATTTTTTACCGTAGAAATCATGACCGTTTTTTATAGCGTAAATAACACACAAGAGTTTTAACACAAAGATGAAAAACCAGCCACTGTGACACAGAAGTAACCAACGAATCTTCAACATCTGTGGTCTAGAAAGCCGAACAATAGAGCAGAAGAGCGAGCAGTTGTGTGTGCTGTCAGCTCAGATTTGGGCTGTTCTCTTCTCGCCTCAGCCACATGTGCTGCAGCAGTGTGGATTGGTGGATTTGCTGGAGAGATGTGAGTCTCAGGGAAGATGACCTACTTTTGATCCCAGCACTTCCCCAAAGCTCGCTCGTTCTCTCTCCTCCAGATGGAAGAAGCCAGTGCTCACTGAACACACACACACACACGCACACACACTGTAGTATCATTTCTGACTGCAGGTGCTACAAACCCACAGCCACTGGAGTGATTCAGCCACTCTCTTGCCAACAGTATATTATGCATGTTCACTCGCTCCTTTCTCTCTATCTCTGTCCAATTTGTTCTGTCTCTGATCCATTATTCATCCTCAGCATGTTTGCATTTTTTGCAGTACATACCCGGGCCTGGGAAATGTTTGGGTCTCTGCAGTCTGACTCTAGTTTTCCTTTCCGTGAGACTGAAATTCTTCCCACCAGAAAAGCAATCGGCAAACAATTCATGCTCTCAGTGAAACAACTGACAGACTTTTGCAACACAGGCTCATTGTGAAAATGTACCCCAGTATACATTTCTGGAAAGCGCAAATTATGTAGCCAGAGCTACGTATGGCTGGATTTCATCTTTAAAACGAACGCTACGCGATGGTGTGATGCCACTGACGGCTTCTGTTTCTTTTCGTGCTACCAGCTGACCATTCACCTCCATGTGGACGGCTTTTCCTCTATTACCAGGATGCCTAGGTCGCCATGTACATCAGCGGACTTGAGAGGCAGATAGGAGTTGACCACGACAATAGGGTTCGAGTCTGGTGAAGAATGGTACCAGAAAGCAGGTAAAACAAAAACAATAGGCAAAAAAATATATATAAACAAATAAATAACAGACAGAGAAGGTGGCAAGACTTCGTGGTAAAAATCAGGCTGCTGGCGCCATGGTGGCGTAGTGAGTAGCACGTTCGCCTCACAGCAAGAAAGTCGCTGGTTCTAGCCTCGGCTGGGTCAGTTGGCATTTCTGTGTGGAGTTTGCATGTTCTCCCCATGTTTGCGTGGGTTTCCTCCGGGTGCTTCGGTTTCCTCGGTTCCTTCGGTTGTGCTGTAGGTGAATTGGGTAAGCTAAATTGTCCGTAGTGTATGAGTGTGAATGAGTGTGTATGGATGTTTCCCAGAGATGGGTTGCAGCTGGAAGGGCATCCGCTGCGTAAAACAAATGCTGGATAAGTTGGCGGTTCATTCCGCTGTGGCGACCCCAGATTAATAAAGGGACTAATCCGAAAAGAAAATCAATGAATGAAATCAGGCTGCCGCGAGGGCTGTTCTTTCTCTGGAATGCTTAAGAAAACACTGTTGGTTGGGTTTAGGGAAGGGGGTGATCGGGTCAATCGGTGCTTTGGAAAACACTATTGGTTGGATTCAGGGAGGAGGGTGGGTGGGTGTATAGGTCGGTCAGTCAAGTCAGTCGACAGCGGCCTCTGGTGGATTTACGCGAGGCGCAAATGGCACTTGTGAGAGAAATTTGAGATCATAGAGAGATCAAGGTGGAATCGACTTGTCAGTCACCCTGGATCTACCAATAGCGAAGCAAATATTTGTAGTAAGGCCAAGTATTATTAAAAATAGTATTTTACAGTTTGTGGTATTTTTCTAATTGGGCATTCATATTGTGTGTAGATGGCGACATGGTGGCTCATTGTTAGCACTGTCGCCTCAAAGCAAGAAGGTCACTGGATCGAGTCCCGGCTGGGTCACATTTCTGTGTGAACTTTGCATGTTCTTCCCGTGTTCGTGTGGGTTTTCTTCTGGTGCTCCGGTTTCTGTACAAATGTGGCATCGGTATTGAAGCATGCTCAGGGTTCGTATGCGTTATCTAATGTATGTGTCTATGATTTACAATCCTTGAAAAGCCTATGGGAAAATCCTATGGGGATTTTATAGAGGGAACAAGTTTTATGCTAGCAGCCCATTGGCCTAAAATGTAATGTCATAGTTCATCCACTCTTTAAGGAAGAAAAGATGATTACTACTTCTGTTTTATGCTGATTTTAAAACAACACAAGAAGTAAATTAAAGATCATTCTAAATACAGGTAAATAATACACAGTTTACCGGTACTGACCCTGTAAGTCTGCTTTACTCAAGTCTTTGAATGAATCTGTACAAGCATGTTGACTCTCCACATGCCAAACAAACAGCACCTGACCTCACATGCTTTCCAGAAAATCCTAAGCTTCTCTTGAGCAGGTGGCGAGAGCGGGAAACCCCATCTGCTCCCGTTTATAGATCAAATTCTCAATCTAATATTCATATAAAAGTCTTCTATTAAATGGTCTACTTACATTCATCATGCTGTTAGATGAGAGATCACGTGTACTGCATATGGCAGGATGTTATGGAAGGTGACTGTTCACTTTCAGTTTCTCTTGAGTTTCCTGTAATTCAACAATTATTCCTTTCTCACACTTTCCCTTTGGCCTTGAGATGCTCGAGTCGCTAAGGAGGCCAGTAGGTCTGCCTAAAGCACAAGGTTAAAGGTCAAAGCATGTCACACATCATTAAGAAGTGCAAAATACTGTATGTGTACAGTTGAAAGCTAAATTATTCGCCCTCCTGTGAAATTTGAATTATTTTTCAAACATATTTTACTCCTATTTATTATTTAAATATACTTTTTATTTTTTCCCATATTTATCTTCTGAAGAAAGCCTTGTTTTTTACTTTGGCTGGAATAAAAGTCGTTTTTAATATTTTAAGGACAATATTATTAGCCTCCATAAAAGTTAGATACTATTGTAGTTTTCATTAATAGACTGAATTTAATTTTTGTGTTTTTTAAAATTATATTTTAACTTTAATCTATAGTTTTTCCATAATGCTAATAATACTGTATATATGAGCAATATCACTCAAGTAGCAGCGTCATAGTAGCATCGCCGTTATACAGCCATATCGCACTTCTACGAGTGTGATATTGCGTTTACAACAGTTCCACGGAAAAATCCTGAGTATAAAAAAGAAAATCAGACAGGGAATGTCTCAAAAACCCTTTTGTAAGAGGAACTACTTTCTTCAGCCATTCATTCACATCTGCAGCTTATGATCAGAGCTGCAGAAACCGTTGCTACTTCACCAACGTCACTTTAGAGCCAGTGTTTGAATGATTCTCTAGTGTAATGTCTAAAGCGATGACAAAATAGGTGATTTTGCTCACATTTTAAGATTATAAAGGCTGAACAGCATGAAATGCCATCAGTCTAGAAAGATTCCTCAGTATTCCTGTTGCAATCTGGATTTCACAGTAATTATCCCCCAAAAAAGCCAAACCAAAGCAAACACTAGCAGATTTCGATGGTAAAAATACAGCACTACACAATACAAAAGAGAGAGATCGACTTAGAATGTCACTTGCCAGTTTAATAATGATTTAATCAGCTGTGGTTTGAAATTTACACTTAGGTTTTCCCCCCTAAGAACACATTATGCCATCTCTGATGCCATCTTGTGGCAGAAGGTCAACCATCTTTGCTGTGCTCAGCGTGACAGGCTGATGGCCGGAAACGCGCTGAATCTCCAGAATTATAAATATTTAAACCAGACACTATCCTTATGAATAAACTGCATAGTTGCAATCTAAACAACGACATTCTCGCCTGAAATAGCCTCAAAAGTACATTATGTTGTCCAACAGCTGCAATATTTGTCAAACTGTAGTGAGTTTATTCATCTGCTGTCACTCTATGTGGGCGGAGTAACACACAATGGTGAAGAGGCTGTATGAGTGCTGTTATTATGGGACTATTCGCAGCTATCAGCCAATCAGATTCGAGAACCAGACATAATTGTTGTATAATAAATATTTGCAGTGTAACACTCGCTATGAAGATTTACACAATGAATAGATGTGTATTATAACTCTAATTCAAATTATTCATAGATCATAAATATACACTAGAAATTGGTAACCTAAAAACTGTAACACCTTTAATTTTATTTAAGTCAGAAAATGTGTAAATAATTGTAATATTTAAATATACTTATTCTTGAACTGAACAACTAAAGATTGCAGATTAAATCAAAGATGTTTAAACAACGGCAGGTGCATGTCACAGGGAATTTTAATATGGATTAAATTGCATAATTAATGCATTAAAAGGATTAAAACGTTATATTTTAAAGTGTTTCCAGCATTTCTTTCCCAGCTCAATCTTTGGATGATAAAATAATACTTTAGAGACAAGACTGGAAGTCATTGCAGAATCATTTTATAAATAAGTTGCATTTCAGAGCCATTTTCCGACGTGAATGCCAAGTGGATCTTCACAAAAGCATGGAATGTGATGGGGTTGTGCTCACTGAATGCGTCTGTCACGACATAAAGGCCATCAGACACAATGCCGCCCTTAAACCAAAACACAAATCTCATTCAAACTACGCTGCAGCCTTTTTTCATTCAGCTAGCTGCTATTTACACAATCTATCAGTTTGAAGATATAATAAATAAAGCATTTAAACGTTAACCACTGAACACAGAAAGAGACATGATACTTCATAGATACTAAATGATTTTTGATTTTTAGCTGAAATGTTCCTGATAGTCATGATGAAATTCATAAGATTATTTTAGGGTTAAAGGTTTGCTCAAATACAGCATAATAATAGCATAATAATATTGGCCTTAAAAATACAATGAGATAAATTAAAAATACTTGAATTAAAACTGGCTCAGGGATGTTTCTGTTAGAACATCCGTAGATTAGGTTTTTGCGCCATCTAGTGTCCGAAACAGTTGATCCTAAAGGGATAGTTCACCCAAAAATGTAAAATCCTTTACTCGTACTTTATTGTAAACCTTTATGATTTTTTCTTCTGTTGAGCTGAAAATATTACTGTATAAACTACTGTTGAAAGAAAATATTCTAAAAAATGCTGAAAACCTGTAACCATTGACATCCATAATATTTGTTTTTCCTACTATGGATGTCAAGGGTTACAGGTTTTTGCTTTCTCCAAAATATCTTCTTTGGTGTTCAACTGAATAAAGAAAGTCGAAAACCACATGAGGATGAGTTAATAGTGAGTAAACTTTCATTTTTGGGTGAACTATCCTTATAAGCACAACACTGAAACCTATTTATTTATATTGAATTCAATGAGTATAACTGCTGACAAAAAAAGCAGCTATTGAGCTACTGAACCACTTTAATTCAGAAAACACCACATTAACTCAAGGCTACCGTTTACTATTAGGGGTAAAAAATAAAGGTTCTTTATTGGTATTGATGGTTCCTTTAACAACTATACATGTAAAATATTTTCAGTCCACAGAACATACTTTGAGCGTCATGGTGGCGCAGTAAGTAGCACAGTCGCCTCACAGCAAGAAGGTTGCTGGTTCAAGCCTCGGCTGGGTCAGTTGGGATTTCTGTGTGGAAACTCGGTCCAAACTCAATCCTGGAGAGCTGGTGTCCTGCTGAGTTTAGCTTCAACTTGCTTCAACACACCTGCCCAGAGGTTTCTAGTATGTAAGAGCTTGATTAGCTGGTTCAGGTGTGATTGATTAGAGTTGGAGCAAAACTCTCCAGGACACCGGCCCTCCAGGACCGAGTTTGGACACCCCTGCCTTAGAAGAAGCTTTTTTAGTTCCAGAAAAAAAATTTCTTGTATAGTTAAATTCTTTTTAAATTCAGTTTTATCTAGTGCAGAGAACATTTAAATTATCTAAAGAACCTTTAATTTAACGAATTCAGGTACCATAGATGTTAAAGGTCCTTACATCCTCTGCACCTCAATCACCGTCTGGTTCGGCTCAGCTGCCAAAACCGACGTCCGTAGACTACAGCGAATAGTCCGGACTGCTGAACGAATAACTGGCACTACCCTTCCTACACTTCAAGAACTGTACTCTTCCACAGTAAGTAAAAGGGCTCGCAAAATTCACCCTGGACGCCTCGCACCCAGCACACTTCCTGTTCGAACTGTTAACGTCTGGCTGGCACTACAGAGCACCGAGCACAAAAACAGCCAGACACAGGAAAAGTTTCTTTCCTCAGGCCATCTACCTCATGAACAGTTCAGTATTTTCCTATTGTACAATAAACGTGCAATACTTTCTTAGACGCACTTGTACACAGCACATTATAACAATATACATTGCAATACTTCTTACGCTTTTGCACACAGCACCTTATAACCTGTATATTTATAACAAATCTGCACATACATTTCAACATCCAGATCTTTTTGGACTGACTGCATCTCTGTTTAACATCTATCGTCTTTTTTTCATATTTATTCTGTGTTGTCACTTGTCACTTTATGTACACTGGAAGCTTCTGTAGCCAAAGCAAATTCCTTGTGTGTGAAGCACACTTGGCAATAAAACTGATTCTGATATTGATGGCAATTAATAACCATTATTTTTAAAGTGCACCCAAAAAACACGAAACAAGATACTCTGAAGTAGCTTTGTCAGAAATATAGACACAGAATTTTAAAACATTTTATAATACTATCTTGCTTTTATGTTCTCCCTGTGAATTGAATAAGCTAAACTAGCCATAGTGTGTGTGTGTGTGAATGCAAGAGTGTATAGGTGTTTCCCAGTGCTGGGTTGCAGCTGGTAGGGCATCCACTGTGTAAAACATATGCTGGAATAGTTGGCGGTTCATTCTGCTTTCGCAACCCTTGATTAATAAAGGGACTAAGCTGAAGGACAATGAATGAATGAATCTTGCTTTTGGTTGTCAATACAGTCTTTGCTCTCTCCTGCTATAACCATCGGGTTATCTACTTATTTTATCATTTAGAAATGTGCAGATATGATTACAATATAACATATTAACAAATACAACACAACAAATAAATGTTGTTGTACCAGTAATCAGAAAATGATATAATATAGCACTAATTTTGTTTTTACTAGTAATTTAATGCCTGTTGTATTAAGGACTGCAGACATACTGTACCTGGAAATAAAATGTTATTTTACTTGAAAATGCAAAAAAATATATATTTAAATTTTTCCCCCTTTTTACTTTATTTGTTTACTCATAATGTTGTGAAATTTGTTCCTCTTCGTATCGAAAATGGTATCGAATATCAAGATTTTTCAAGATATTGGATTGTAAGTTGGAAAATCCAATATTTTGACAACTATTTCGAAGAATGTTGGGAAAAAAGCAGCCAATGACATTAATAGTAGCCTACTCAATAAATCAATAATGGAAATCAATGGTTGTTTTTCTCCAATATCCAGATGGTAGGCTGTTTCTTCCTTTTTGTTCAACAGAAATACAAACTCAAAGAGGTTTAAAACAAGTGGAGACAAACGAATAAACAATTTTAAACAAATGAGTAATTTTGGGACAAGCAATCGCTTTAAGAGTGCTTTTATTTTCTGTAGGCTTGTCGTTACCAGGTTATTAAACTAAAATGATTGATATGGGTCTTGTTACTGCAAGGCGTTTGATAGCTCTCTATTGGAAGAACATAGAAAGTCCATCTATTGACCACTGGCTGAAAGATTTGACACATTACACTGCACAGGAAAGAATCACCTACAGGTAATCACCTACAGAAAAGGCAAATTAAAGGAGTACCATAAAATTTAGGATCTATTTCTAAACTTTTTGGAACAAAACCATACAATAGCACAAGCAAATACTTCTCACGCTACTGGTTAATGGAATGATTTGTGTATATGTGTATTTTTGTATGCGGAATACATTATATTTTTCTTTAGCTTAGCCCATGTATAACAATACATTTACCTGTTCAACAGAATCTGTATGCTTTGGAGGGAGGGAGGGAGGAAGAGTTAAAATGTAAAAAAAAAGTGTATTTTCATGTCAATTTCAAGAGTTTTTTCTACAATAAAAAAAATGATTATTAAAAAAAAAAAAGTGCGTTTCAACGCCTACCTCAAAGATTTAGCTACAGTATGTTCAGTGGAACAATAAAAGCGTAATTTCCACGTGCTGATATGTGTGCATGTCCCCCTCCTCGCCCTCAAAACACTGGGGGAAGCTGCACATTCTTTATTTCCTGTGCTGTCTATTCACATCACTGCATAAAAACCACAGTCTACAGAACAAGTTTCCACCAGCAACACATGAACAGCTTTCACAAGGCTTGAGATGAAAATTAGCAGCGCTTATCCTTCAGATTTGTGTTTTTAATTAGTTTCTTCAAGGACTTTTTAAACACGGTAAGTCGGTTTAGATAAAGTAAGTAATGCTGTTTTCTCTGTGATATTTTAAAGTAGGTTAGGCCTGTGAGCTTAAGAGATACGTTAAAATTGAAAATAAACCTACATTTGAGAATATATTAATATATTCTAATATATTAAGATTTAATTAATATTAATATATATATTAAGAAATAGTTCTTAGCTATTCAAGCTAAGTCGACACCACGTGTGACAATTATGTTGATTAACTTACCTCAAAAATGTTAGCCTAGTTCTTAAACAGTGCAGCACTCAGAAGTGAATGGGTCGATCCAAAAATACTGTTTCAGAAGCCACAAAACGTACAAGATACGACCACCCGTCTGCTAGCTAAGGTTAATACGTCTATTTATTTCGTTTCTATGACAACGTGACGTCGCAAAGAGTTATTATTAAAAATACCGCGAACACAACTCTACAGTTCAATTAATACACGTTGCAACAAGGAAACGAGTGATTTTATTATTTTTTAAAATAAAAATGTAAGCTTTATATTTATTTTTTCGTATTTTATATCACTTTGAAAGCGGCTTCATAAAACTATAAATTTGTTTTTGGTAACACTACGATAACAGCACATGAATAATGATGTATGAATATGTGAACTAAACATAACACATCATTATTCGTGTACTGTTACTGTAGTGTTACCCACTTTTAAAAAGCAATGAGAGTTACTAACATTAGCCTACTATTAAAACTACTTAAAATAAAGGA
>CAIGQQ010006052.1:138062-149331 GCA_903798035.1 Danio albolineatus | reverse complement strand
AAATTGGTAACATTCAACTAGATTTATTTATTAGCATCAGATAAGAACGATCAACATATACTATATATTATATATATATTCCATATACTAATCTTTGAAAGCGACTTCATAAGGCTATAAATCTGTTTTTGGCAACACTACAATAACAGTACATGAATAATGACGTATTAATAAGTGACCTAAACATTATTATGAACTAATGATGAGTTAATGCATCCTGGTTGCCTTTTTAAGCTGAATCAAATTAACCTTATGCGTCCATTGAACTTAAATTCTGTTAAACTGACTTAAAACAGCTTGCGTAACTAATAAAATTAAGTTAGAACATGATTAACTTAAGTTTAATAAGTTACAATGACCTAAGCACGTATGCTGTCAGGACAAATTGATCATATAATTGTTTACAGTGTGCGCTAATCATGAACTAACTTACCAGTTAGTGAAACCAGTTCATGTGTTAATAACGGCTACCTTAGGCCCCGTTTACACTAGTGCGTTTTAGTTTTAAAACGGCGTTTTAGCATGAAAACGATCCGCATACACACTAGCGTTTTACCCAAGCGTCTCTCAACAGATCTCCGTCCACATTACGCCACCAAAAACATATCACGTGACCATTCGCGCACTCTGGGCATGCGCGTTCAAGTATAAACTGGAAGCATGCGTCTCGCTCGGCATTTGGTTATTGTTAGTCATCAAACGCTGGTTGAACGATGAACGCGATGGCAAAGAAAGCAAGAGAGGTCTTTTTGAGGACAGACGACGAGGTCGAGTTGTTACTTAAAGTAACAAATGAATATAAAACATCCATGGCTATCGAAAATACAGTGTTTACAGTGAAGGCTGGAATTGCTGTTTTCTGATGTCGTTATAGCCACGTGCGCTTGACGAATAAGGGAAGGTTACGCAATGACCAAAAGCCCCAATCACATAGCGGATCTCAGCAGCCATGCCTCCGTTTTCAAATGTCTCCGTTTCTCACGTCCACACTGAGACAGAGCAGCAGCATTTTAGAATGAAAACGGCCTCTCCAGCGTTTCTAAAATGCTCCGTTTTCGCGGCTCGAAAGCTCCGGCGTAGTGTGGACGGATGGCGTAACCGTAGCAAAACTTATGTGTTTTAAAACGAAAATGCACAGGTGTAAATGGGGCCTAAATTACTTGTTAGTACATGTTGCTAATTAATGTATTAAGTTTAAGCTAAACGTAACCATCATGAACTAATGAGCTGTTAAAATATAATTATATCTATAAGTAAAAATGTCTATAAAGTATAATTACTTATTTAACTCATCCTTAACTACTCATGAACTCCTGTGTTTAAACTGTTGACGTCGACAGAACACTTTTCTATCGTTATTCAGTGTAAACACGCTATCAGATGTGCATAAGAAGTTCATGAGTAGTCAAGAATGGGTTAATGATGATGTGCCCCTCCAAGTAAAGTCATGACATAATTATACATTAATATAGCATGAGTTCATGATGGTTAGATTAAGCAGAAACTAATGTGGTAATTAATACATTAACAAACAAACATGTATTAACAAGTAAGGTAGCCGTTATTCTCACATTGACTCATGTTAGTTCATGATTAGTGCATGCATTAACTCATCATTAGTTCATAATAAAGCAATGATTAGTTTACATTGTGGTGGAAAATTCTGTTTATTCATCTTATATTCAATTTATATACTTATTTTTCTACATTGTAAGGTCTGTTGTATGAGCTGTTTGAGTTTGACCACTTTAACATCTGTTTATCACCAGATAAGATCTGGATAAGTACATGGTGAATTAACAAGCTATATGTTCGGGTGGGAGTTAAGACTTAAGATGTAAGTTAAGAGTTAAAATGTAACTGAGATTCATCCTGTATGTCACTGATGACCTTGTGGGCATTACACACTTGATAAAAAGAGAACGCACTCTGTTTTGGCATCTCACACTCTGCAGAAACCTGCATTGCTGATTGTCTGACCTTCTTTGCAAAGAATAAAACTTTAAAAGACACTTTGGGTAAGATTATGTCTTCTTTACCAATAAGAGAGCCTCCTTAAAGAAAAAAGCCACTACAAAATATTAACGCATCATTATTTGTTTACTGTTATTGTAGTGTTAAGCGTTTTTTTTTTTTAAAGCAATGAGTGTTACTAACATTAGCCTCCTTTTACAAATATTTAAAATAAAGGAAAACTAATTAATTAAATTGGTTACATTTAAGTAGATTTATTTATTATCATTAGATAAGAATGAGCAACATATACAGTACTTATCTTTATTAACGTTTTTTAAACAAAAATAATATAGTTCATGTTAACTCAGTTCACTAAAACTCAAAGTTGTAGCCCAGTTGGAAATGTTGAAATGGATGTTAACTAAGATGAATAAACACTTGTTAGGGTGGATTTCTAATGTTAACTAACTAAACTAGCATTGACCAATGGAAGCTTACTGTAAAGTGTTTCTCAAATTTTTTTTTACATTTTTTTACAAGATACCACCTTGGAAAAAAATAGTCTCTCCAAGTACCACCATAATGACCAGTATTGAAATACAGTAGCGTAGTAGGTCAAATTAAGCAGCTACAGCACTGCACAATCCAAAACCAGACAAATTAATTCCTATTATTAAGAATATGTATTATTGTCAGCCACTTTAAACATTATAAATAGATTGAACATTAGCTGTGCTGGCAGACAAAAAAAACTTCACCATTTAAATTAAAATGCTTTTAAAAGTGATTTAAAAATGGCACTGTTCTTAAAAAATAAAAAGAAAACTGCTGTACTTGTAAAGTATTAATGTATAGTAGCCTATTCATCAAAACCTGAAAATGTTGCTTGGACCTGATGAATATAGGCTATGTGTCACATACGTTTTTTTTTATACATTGGGATATATATTGCATGTACATATGACATATTTTTATATCTTTGAAATCTAAATGTTATATTTTGATATGATTCGGAATTACAAATGAAATCTGCTTACTGCTCGTCATTTATAGTAGGCCTGTGTGTGTGTGTCAGAAAAGCCAGTGATTAAATGCATAAAATTCCATGGTCTGTTGAAATTCTAGGTACTGATTGGCTGGAGGGTGTGCATTAAAATCACAGGTAGTTCCAGTCAGTTTTGATCAAAGTTCGAAATAAATGCGCTTCTTCCAAACATTTACAGTTACCATAGCAACTTGCACGTGCTGGAAACTGATGAAGGCTATTAATGGTGGACGGGAAATCCGCTAAATTAGCAAAATACTCATCAACTATGCCACAAAATCAAGTTTTTCAAGCGAGAATATAGTTATTTTAAAGTCAAATCGGCAGTTTATGTATAAGGATATCGTGTTTAAAAATAATTGAAGCTCCAGGCGGTCAGCAGCAGCTCCACGAACGCACATTAGCACAGTATTCCTGAGTTTGCAGTAACTGAAATCCCAACACAACAGGACTCTTCCAAACTAACCCTAGAAGGGCTTCTCTAGTGCATGTGTATCTGCTTCGCGCAACCCTCCGCAAGCGCCGTGTGCCTCTTTCTCTTCCTCCGCACCAAGCAGATTGATTTTTTTAACATCTGATGAGAAGATGCAATAAAGTAAACATTCTAAGCACTCCGGTGTACTCGTACTCTTCAGGGAACAGTACAAACTGTCTGATCATGGTGTTGTCATGTTAATGGCAAAGGGTTAAAAAAAAGTTTGTTCATTTTATTATTTTATTATTCAGCGATTCTTCTGCATACCACTAGTGGTACGCGTACCACAGTTTGAGAACCACTGCGCTAAACTAAAATGAGCATAAACTGAATAATAATAATAAAAAAAACATGAAACATTTCTCAAATTTAAAGTACTAATGAACTCAAGATAATAGTAAATTCATAGTAATACTAATTATAGTTATTTGGTAAGGAATAATATGCAACAAATGCTCATGATTTAACCCTGAATATTTTTTTAATTACCTTTATCTATGTTGTTTTCCAGCATGATTTCAATCTTGTGCTTCAATGGTACAAGATTTTAATCACACCTTCAGATGAACATTAAACATCACAATTTTTCTTTTCTTTTTTAACAACAGAAAAATCACCTGATGTGGAACTCAAAACCAGACTATCACCCAAAACAATGACCAATACAGTAGATCTTCAGAGCTGAATCTTGAAACCTCTTTATAAACAAAGACAACTCACCATGATGGAAAACGCCACCTCTGTCCACAGCGATGTCAAATTTCTGCTCTTCCAGCGCTACCTCTTCCCACCCGTCTACATCCTGGTGCTGGTTTTGGGATTGATCGGAAACCTCGGAGCGCTGTATTACTTCATCTTCAAAATCCAGCAGAAATCGCCTTCAAACATATACATCATTAACCTAGCGGTTGCCGACACGCTTTTCCTGTTCGCCTTGCCGTTCCGCATTCATTACCACCTCAATGACAGCAACTGGATATTCGGCGATGCCATGTGTCGCATCACCGGCACTATTTTCTTCGCCAACGTGTACATCAGCATCACCTTCATGACCTGCATCTGTGTTGACCGATACATCGCAACCCTCCACCCTCACACTTACCTTCGTCTTCGCAACACTTGGCTCACTGCACTGGTGAGCGGTGCAGTTTGGATGGTTTCTGGGTCGGCCATGTTGGCCTTCATGCTAACATGCCCATTGTCGACCAAAGGGAAAATGTGCTTTGAGGGATTCACGTCAAAAGAATGGAGCGATTTGGCGCCCTACAGCGTATGCAGCCTCATTTTTGGATCCCTTCTTCCCTCTGTGGTCATTTTGGTTTGTTACCCACTCGTGGCCCATCGAATCGCCCAAATCAAGAACTCGACCGCCCGTGGGGCTCGAAGGATCATTTATGCCATCCTGGCCATCACCGTTCTGTGTTTCCTGCCTTACCATGTGGTCCATCTAGTGCACCTTCTGTCGCGCTTGAGTGAGAACCAAGAAGACGACTGGATCTACTTTCTGCGTAGGGTGACCATGGCTCTTGTGAGTCTAAACAGCCTCTTGGACCCGATCTTGTACTATTTTGCCACCGGTCACTACAAGTGGAGGCTCAAAAGGCTTAGGCTGAAGAAGAAAAGGGGGGTTTATTCCATTTCCAATGGGTTTTGAGGAAAATTGATGTCCAATTACAGTGCTCTGTGCCATGTAAGACAAGTGGGCATCTAAAAAATAAATAAAAATAACATTTCCATCTGCAATGGCAACTGCAAAAACAGAAATGTGGACTCTAGTTTGACTTGCTGCAATTTTGATTAAGGTGCTGTAAGTTTTGGACTCTTCTCAAGCATGAAAAAAACACCTTAACATGTTTGCAGATGTTTAAGAAACATGCTAGCATTCACGTTTATCTGAACAACAATGCTAAAGTCAGTTATTCTCCTTCAAATTTCTAGCTGGCAGTTAGCTCTCTTCGACTCTCATATGGTCGCTCACTTAAGTAGGGCTGCGCCTGGTCAGTACCTGAATGGGAGACCACATGGGAAAGCTAGGTTGCTGCCAGAAGTGGTGTTAGTGAGGCCAACAGGGGGCACTCAATCTATGGTATGTGTCCTAAAAACCCAGTATAGGGAAGGAGAGTCTATACTGCTCAATGAATTCCGTCTTTCGGATGTCCTGACTCTCTGTGGCTGTAAAAATTCCCAGGATGTCCTTCAAAAAAGAAAAGAGTAGGGGTTTAACGAGTAGGGGCCAAAATTTGCCCACTGTCCTTTGTCCATCATTGCTTCCTAACCATTCCCATATGATAATTGGCTTCATCACTCAGTCTCCTCTCCACCAATCAGCCGGTGTGTGGTGTGCGGTCTGGCGCAATACGGCTGCTGTCGCGTCATCCAGGTGGATGCTGCACACTTGTGGTGGATACAAATATATAGAGTGGAAATTTGGAAAGCAATCTTTATTGTTCCATATTTAATTGTTACGATGCAAAATATAATATACACAAAGATGGACTCCACTGTTATCTTGAGGAAACTTTTGTCAGGATTTTCCCCATTTAACTGTGCTAATACAGTACAAAAACATACCAAACCGAAATATGAAAACCAACTTAAGTTCTTGTAAGTTTGAGTTGGGGTTTCCCACAGAAATACAGACTCCGTTCTGAGTTCTTGTAAGTTAAGTCCGGTTTTCCCCGTAGTGCTGCACTAAGTAATAATAAATAAAAATGACTGCTATTTTAAATACGGCACAAAAACATTGAAACGGCTGATAAACTGATTTTGAAATAGTCTTGCTAGCTAGAATAACTGTCAATTGAGTTAGTGAGTGCTTTGTCAAGTGTATGCAAGTTTTGTGTTTTAAGTTTTAATCATTGAGCGTGTGTGTGTGTGTGTGTGTGTGTGTGAATGTTTTCTCATTTCATGACAATCCATTTATATAGATATCAAGATCTAAGAAATAAATATATTTTTACAAATGACAGACTTCGATTCATTTTATTAAAAAAATTCTTTATTCATTTATTTTTAACCAAAGACAAACATCAGTTCAGTATAAGCAGTCAAGAAGGCAGACCTTTCTTCAACAACGTTGACAAGAAACTGCCCAATTCTTCATCCTGAGGGAGACACATTTAAGACAATTACACACACACACACACACAAACACGTGAAAATGGCATACATCAAAACCTCGTTAATAATATCTAAATATATATCAAATATTTAATAATAATATCAAAATAAATACTATTGAATGAACAGCAGCATATAAATTAGAATACGAGTTAGTCAACATCTTCAAAACTAATTTTCAATTTCCTTCATTCATTTTACGCCGGCTTAGTCCCTTTGTTAATCTGGGGTCGCCACAGCGGATTGAACCGCCAACTTATCCAGTATATATTTTATGCAGCAGATGCCCTTCCAGCTGCAACCCTGTACAGGGAAACATCCATACACCCTCACATGCACACACAATCATCTATGGCCAATTTAGTTTTTTCAATTCACCTATAGCGCATGTCTTTGGCCTGTTGGAGGAAACCCACGCCAACACGGGGAGAACATGCAAACTCTACACAGAAATGCCAACTGACCCAGCTGGGACTCGAATCAGCAACCTTCTTGCTGTGAGGCGACAGTACTAACCACTGAGCCACCATGCCGCCGTTTATTTGATCAAATATATTATAAAATGTTGCAATAACTAATAATAATTCTCAATTTATCATAAAGAAATTGCATAATTTTCATCTATGTCACATTATCCCTCATAAATAATTTCAAAATGCAGAACTATTACCATTAGCAATACTGAAAATGACCGTGTTGTCCAATATTAAACAAAAAATTGTTGAATAAAAAAATACAAAAGAGCATCATTGTTCTGAATCTTTTGCAACTAGCTAAACGTCTACAGTCTTACTTTAAATATCCATTAAAAATTAAACAAGCGCAATCACTACATGTCGAAGTGGGAGATGTTTGGGTATGATATTAAAACTGTTAAGGTGAAGCGTGAAACCACAAACTTTCTTCTACGCAGTTGTTGCTATTTTAACAGCCGATTGTGACGCACTGTGGCATCTTCTGAATGACCCTGCGTGTAACCCATGTTTGTCTGGAAACATGAGGGCAAAAATGTTCCCTAGTGGGGGTGACGAGATGCTGTAAATTCCACTAGACCAACCGCCTGACCACAAGCTCCAAAAAAGCAAACATTTCCACATAAACAAACCCAAAAGTGATTGTTTGCCATTCTAAAAAATCATAACATTGCTCGATGATGGAAATCATGATGTAAATGAGCGTATAGATATGATTTGGCTTTGGGTTTGTTCACCTGATAGCTCCAGGACAGCAGGATGACTTTGAGATTTGGCTCTTCGGCTGAAGACGTGACTTTAATAACGATGGATTCCACGATGACGGTGCCGTCTGGGACGTGCTGGACGCTGTAACTCTTTAATACACTATACAGAGGAATAAAAAAAATGATATTTGACTGGTACTGATATACGTTTTTTATGATGATGATCACCGAGTGATGATGATGATGATGATGAACTATACAGTATGTGCCCACATGGACTAACATTTGCACTGTGGCTTGAGAGGTAAAAGTGAGCGTTTGGCTGAAATGACTAATCCAAGCCACAAAAATGCACAAATGACTAGACGGCCATTAGTTATGACACATTTAGGAGCCAAACGGCTTTTTATAGTTGCTAGATTACAAAAAAATAACAATAAATAAAAAAACTGTGTTAATTGGCCAACGAAAATATGAGTCTCAAGTCAAGAAGTATTGATTTTGATGCAATTTTGTAAATCTTTTTGACCGATTCATTAAAAGAAACTGATTCAAAACTCATTTTTATGAATTGGACATCAGATTTTATGTTGACCAAATGAAACACATTTGAAGAAAGGCCCAGAGGAATGAAAGATTATTGGCTTTTCTTATTTCAGATGAAAACAATTAGATTATCTTGACCCTTTTTTGAATATCTAATACCATTTTCCAGTTTTTTTTAATTGCAGTGAATGGTCATAAATATTATCGTCATAATACCTGTGAATCCCGAGAAACAGCTAAAGGAGTTTTTTTTTTAAAGTAACGTTCCTGCACTTTTCAATTTCTTTGGTTTTACTTAATTTAAATTTTTTACCAATATGGATCATACCTGTCAACATTGGGATGTGAAAAAAGGGATACCCTCACCCCCACAAAAAATAGTTCAGATAAATTTACATTAATAAAGAAACAGAAGTATCTCATTGCCTTTTCTTCACTGTATAACTCACACATTCTGATTAAAGAGCAATGAATGAATCTCATTTATTATGATTTTTCGTTTGATTACATAAAATAACAGAGGTGTCCCTTTTAAAATACATTATAATAACGTTATAATGAAAGCATTCGATTGTTTTCCTAACATTTTATGCTCATTTAGGACAAGTTAGTTGTGTTGGGAAAAAAACCCACCAAGATCAACATCTTTAGATGTTATTATTATTAATTATGTGTATATGTCTGTTCAAACACAGACCCAAAACCCAGACTTTCGCTCCGCTTCAAATCACGTGTACAGAATCAGTTTGGGAAACAGCGTCTATTTATCACTATGGAGCGCGTCAGCTGACAGTCACGCATCGCTATATAACTTGTTTTGAGGATTGCATAGGAGGAGCAACGGCACCTGTAATGAAAAGGAAAGGGTATCCCGCCGTTTTTATATTTATTTCAAAGTGTTTCATGCCTAAATAAAACGAAAGCACAGAACTGACTCACATTTAAGAGCAAGGGGCGGCCCCTGGTGGTTCAGCGGTATGGGTTGCATATAGGGAGGATCGGCTCTTTAATGTTTGTTTATTGCCACCCTTCAGAGAAAGACTGAAAATACGGGAGAAATACGGGAAAACACCTTTACAGGATGGTAACGGGATAAAACTGTAAAATAGGGAGAATTCAGGGAAAACGGGAGGGTTGACAGTAGGGCTGTAACGATACACCAAACCCACGATTCGGTTCGTATCACGATTTCTGACCCACGATTCGATTCGTATCACGATTTTTTTTCGTGAGGGGTGGGAAACTTTTTTTTTTTTAAACAATATTTTTTATCAAATAACATTTGAAAAATCTTTATAAACTGAACACCAAAGAACAAGATTAACCATGCAAATTATTAACTATATAAATAGCCAAATATAAAATAAATAAATAGACAAAGCTATAACACTTCTGTTTTTTTGTAACAAAATACTGTTGAAAAACAAACAGAACTAAACTCCATTGTGGAGATGATTCGAGCATGTTGAAAATTCTTTTTCAATCAAGTTCTCTTACATTTAAGAGATGTAAACTTTGCCTGACAAATGTGGCAGCATGTGGAGGAAACACAACTAATTTATACAAAGCGCACAAGAATGAGGCTGCCAAAATGGGCAATCGAGCGCAGAAGTCAGACGAACAGGTGCAGCCATCAATTAGTGATGCATTTAAGCGATGCACAAAATATAGGAGGGACAATGTGAGGTGGAACAAATGCACTGATGCAGTAACCAAGAATCTCTGCGAAAAAAATAGTGTCTTTCAATACTTTTTTCTTTTCTTTCGGAGACCTCGTAACCACACCCGACAGCTATAATGAATTGTCCGGACGTACATATTTCTCCAAAACAGCTATTCTACGAGCCTACAAACATATCCGTGGTGAGCTGCAACAGCCCAATTCCACCACAGTCGAGTATTTTTCACTTACAACAGATGTGGACGAGTGCAAATATGAAACTTTACATGTCGCTAACTTTCCATTTCATTGACACGGAATGGACACTGGCGTCAAAATGCCTCCAAACTGAACCTAGCTGTGCCCAACACAATTGAGAAGATGGAGAAAGCCCGCACGGACCGTGCCCTTTCTGCTGTGAACTATTAAATTCTTATTTTCCCCGGAGCGGAACACATTTTCACCGCACAGTTGGACAGGCACAAACAAAAATATAATTCATACATTTTTCTTGGACAAAATATCTTTTTGAAACGAATTTCGTTAGGTACAATTTGTATATTAATTGTGAGGTAGTTTTGGTTGGTCAGTTAACTACTAGATAAAAAAGAATAATAAATAACCTTTGCGATGATGCGCTTCAAAACAAGCGCGCTATATGCTTCAGCGCCAAAACACAAGTTGCCGTGAGATTGTGTTGGTTTGGTAAATAAAATAGCCTATATAAAATTAAAGTTAAATATTCATAGTTTCAGAGAAGCCCATATTAAAGTCGGGACATCTGGTGAACGCCCATCCCTCTCTGTGCAGCCAGATTAACAGTGTGAGCAAAGCATCTTATATGCGGAAAAAATAAAACGGCCGCTTCGACAGCATTGGCAATGTTTCGTTGTCTGTTGTCACGGGAACTTTTAATATGCTGATCTTCCACTAAAGCACTTACGGCATATTGTGTGGGTCTTGTCGATCCTGGGCAACTGCCATCCTTTATCTCCACTGGGTAGCTGAAATGTTGCTATACTGCTGACTTATATGTAGAGGGAGGGTCCGCAATCTTGCCATGTTTCCTCACGTTCTTCTTCAACTAGTTTAACTTTTGCAGGAAGGCGTTACATGATTGAAAAGTTAGTCACGGGTGTGTCGCGATTCTTCCTTATCAAATCGCGACACAGGATCGTGGATCTTATTGTCGCGATTTCGGTTTCATATCGCGTAACGTTACAGCCCTAGTTGACAGGCATGATATAGATGCTTTTGATATAGATGATATTGATATAGATGCTTTTG
>CAIGQQ010006052.1:127888-138052 GCA_903798035.1 Danio albolineatus | reverse complement strand
TGATATAGATGCTTTTGATATAGATGATATTGATATAGATGCTTTTGTCTTATTTATTTATGTTATTTATTTATAATATTATATTACATTAATATATTTATTTATATAAAAATGTAAAGTTTAATTGATTGTATTTTTATTAAAGAGCAGGATTTGTGTGCGATGTTTTGCTGACCTTTTGAGATGTGTGTAAATGCGGCTGAGTGTGTCTGTGTCACTGTGAGGGTCGTGGAGCTGCACACGGCAGGTGAAGCGCAGCTGATGTTCATTGAGACCCAGCTCTTTAAGAGCCTGTTCTGGAGAAACCAACCGCAGACTCTGTGCACGCATACACACACACACAGACACACAATCACAAGCGCAGACACACACAAACAAATACATAGAATTAATGGCATCCAATCATATTAGTCAAATAAATGATGTATTCATGCCTAAAGAGTGACGTTGACTTACATTGTCCTTCATTATTAATGTTCCGTGCATAGTGCGAGGTCTTTTAGCATCAGGCAATGGACCTGTTCATCAACAAATCATGAACAAATATTTTTCAATATATTGTACTCATACATTACACTTAGAGGTCAAAAAAAGACAAAACATTTTGATGTCTGCATCAAATTCAATTTACAAAACAGATTGTGCAGGAATAGAACATATATTAAATTAAAGCAAAGTGAAATTCAATGTTTCAAATACTTATACATCAACATATGGGTCGAATAATGCTCCTTCCTCATTCAGATTTATGTAGATATATTAAACAACATACTTGTTCTGACCTGTACATATTCAAATATATAAAATAATAAATGATCATACAAAATTGAATTAAATAATAAAGGACTATTAAAAGATTACTATTTTGAAGCCCCAGTGGGATCATTTAATAGAGTCTTTTAATATGTCATCAGATTATTTTTGCTTTTTAAATATATCAGATATTTTTTCCAGAGGTGTGAACCTACACTAGTCTCACGGTTCGGTTTGGTTACAATTGTCATGCCAGTGATCCGGTTAATTTGATATCTCGGTGCATTGCCGATGCTTTTCATTCACAATTTTATAATTTACTTCACATCACAAGAATTCTTCTCAATAGGGGCAGTGACAATAGGGGCTTTTGCTGTAACTTCAGTGTCAGTGAAAGACTGTCCAGCAAGTGAATTGTGCAGAGTTTCTTGATTCTTAATTACTCGCCATAGTAAGCTACTGCGACATCAGGGTGACGTCAGGACATAATAACTGGTTATGAGCTATTACTGAACCGATACCGATACCGTCCACATCTGCTTCACGGCGCACCAAAGAAACAATAAACTTTCACACCCTTAGTTTTTTCATATATATATATATATATATATATATATATATATATATATATATATATATGAATGCTAAATGTTTGATGGCCTCTACCAAAAACGAGGATGCTACAAAATACCTTTTATACGGAGTAAATAATGCTTAAATTCTGTGGTTTTATATTATGGATTGTCTGCTGGGTCATCCCTGTTTGCGGCGAGACCACTCGATGTACGATGCCAACAGTCGGTCTGTGAGTAAACGAATATAATGAATGATAATACATAGGCCTGTGCTTATAGACATATAATGTAACGTGTCATTTGCTTGTTTTGGTTGTCTCCATTTTAATTGTTTTGTGATGATGGGATGGTGTGCTTTATCTGCCTGATTCTGATTTGACTTTTTTTTCCCGCTGAACTGGGCAGGTTGTGTGGCGATTGACCCGACAGTGGAAATGCGACATGAGCCTCACTGCTCAAGCTCCCGGGCCATTGGCCTGGCCTGGCCTGATAAAAGCACTGGCTTGCACTGGCCCAACAGTGAAAAATGTAGCTATTGTGTTAAGTGTGTCATTCATTCATTCATTCATTCATTTTCTTTTTGGCTTAGTCCCTTTATTAATCTGGGGTCGTCACAGCGGAATGAACCGCCAACTTATCCAGCATTTGTTTTACACAGCAGATGCCCTTCCAGCTGCTACCCATCTCTGGGAAACATCCATACACACTCATTTACACTCATACACTACGGACAATTTAGCCTACCCAATTCACCTATACCACATGTCTTTGGACTTGTGGGGGAAACCGGAGCACCCGGAGGAAACCCACGCAACCAAGGGGAGAACATGCCAACTCCGAACAGAAATGCCAACTGATCTAGCCGGGGGTCGAACCAGCGACCTTCTTAATGTGAGGCGAACGTGCTACTCATTAGGCCACCGTGGCTCCCGTGTTAAGTGTATCATTTTTGTTATATGGGAAGCACCACCATGTCAGAATGAATTGCCCCAAGGGGATTAATAAAGCTTTAAACTTAAACTTCTACATAAATGAGTGAGTGGTGTTTGTGTGAATGATCACCTCCGAGCGCCATCTCTCGCTTCAGCAGATTGAGTGAAATGTCCACAGGGACGCTGGGGTTCGTCACGATCGTCGTGGTCTCTCCGTTAGCCGGCATAAAACAGCTGATACCTGCATAGGGTGAAACACAATCAGTTTACATGACAACAAATATTTAGCATATAATTCACCTATAGAGCATGTGTTTGGACTGTGGCGGAAACCAGAGCACCTGGAGGAAACCCATGCAAACATTGGGAGAACATCAAACTCCACACAGAAATGCCAGCTGGTCCAGGTGGGACTTAAACCAGCGACCTTGCTGTGAGACGACAGTGCTAACCAATTTGTTTTTCCAATTTCTTTGGATAAAATGTGTTTCAAGTTTCTGGAAATCGAGTTCAAATGCATCAGAGCCATTGTTTACACCTAGCAATACTGACTCTGACATCTCCTTGCATACTTCTTGGCAAATGATGTATGCAGTGTTCTGGTAGTTTTTCACATTTTTTCAGGTGAGTTGTTAGCTTTAGCATTTTAGCTCCATTTTAGCTGTAGCTCTAGATACGTTGACTTTGTCTTTGAGGCACTGAGCTTCAGCATTTTCAAGCTAATATTCAAACGGTTTTGTGAGGTAGGCACACTTGAATGAGTTGCAGTCGAACAAAACAAGGTAAATTAATAACTTAATTAAGGTCATGGAGAGGAGCCCCTAAATGAACATGTCTATCCCCAAGACAGTATTTCTTTTTGTTTTAATGCTAACTTATGGACAAAAGGTCATACAAGTAACCATTAACTTCCACAGTATTTGTTTTTCCTACAATGCAAAAAACTATTAAATTTGCAAGAAAGAATGTATTTCTATTAGTTTGATCAATGTGTCAAAGTTAATATTAACTCAAATTAAATATGTTAATCATATACAGTAGAAGTCAGAATTATTATGCCCCCCTTTGATTTTTTTTTTCTTTTTTAAATATTTCCCAAAAGATGTTTAACAGAGCAAGGTAATTTTCACAGTATGTCTGATAATATTTTTTCTTTCTGGACAAAGTCTTATTTGTTTTATTTCGGCTAGAATAAAAGCAGTTTTTGTCAAAATTCGAAATTATTAGCTCCTTTAGGCAAATTTTTTCCTGATATTCCACAGAACAAACCATCATTATACAATAACTTGCCTAATTACTCTATCCTGCCTAGTTAACCTAATTAACCTAGTCAAGCCTTTAAATGTCACTTTAAGCTGTATAGAAGTGTCTTGAAAAATATCTAGTCAGATATTATTTATTGTCATCATGGCAAAGATAAAAGAAATCAGTTATTAGAAATGAGTTATTAAAACCATTAAGTTTACAAATGTGCTGAAAAATCTTCTCTCCATTAAACAGAAATTGGGAAAACAATTAACAGGGGGGTAATAATTCAGGGGGGCTAATGATTCTGACTTCAACTCTATAGTGATTGCGTCTGTTCAGAAGATATTGAAACGGCTGGATTCATATGAATTTGGAGTATTTGCATAAATTATTATTTTTTTATTCTTTAAAACATTTTAGGCCTACTTAATGAGTAACGTTGCTGCTGTAAAATCAACTCTTTTGTTAAACAATCAAAGATGAAAATGCATTCTAGTAAAAGCATTTTCCATTTATTTTCCATGAACTGAAATCATATACAACAAACGTATAATTTACACTAAACTGAATCTTTTATTAACGTTTAAACGTGACCGAGAACATGTGTGTCTGTAGTTTATTATTGTTTAATTTACTAATGGAGTTGACAGTAACAGAGCTGACATATTTAATTTTTTTAGCTAACCTTAAACAAGATACTACGTGGCATGTCTAAAACACAGTTTTATACATTCTCAGTGTATTACTGTTTTCAAAAAGTGATTGTGAAATTCACTGAAATATCACAATTACAAAGTTGGCAAATAGTTGATCTACTATTGGCTTATCCTAAACATTTTATACAAGTTAACGAGAGAACAAAAAAAAGACAGTCTTCCAGAGTTTACCACAAGCGACATCATTTGAAGCAAATCACATGCTTTTTCTATTAGCTCTTTAAAGATTGTTACATAACCAATGTAACACAACTGACCAGACCGTAGGGACGGACGATAAATGTATATATTTTTTCGTACTAAAACTACAGATAATGCAGAAAACAGATGTTTCATGCAGATGTTTATTTGGCTTAGTAAACACACATACACACGCAAAAAAATGAAGACTTAATTTTTTGCTCATAATTGAAGCTGAATATGAATTAGAATAGGGTAGAGAGGGTAGAGTGAAAGTCTTTAAGCTAATATTCAAGAAAAAATATTCCTAAATACACATACAAAGTTTATTTTTAGAGTTAATTTGATTTAATTTGTGTTATTATTCAAAACGGCTTTATTAAAGTTTTGGCTTTTGAAATATAATAGAAGTTTTATCTTGGGGACGCAAAATATACAAGCAATTCTAGAATCACCCATACCCAAAAACAAAATCAGGACTTCATAAAAAGGCATAATAGAACCACTCTAAACGCTGCAATATTGTTAACATAAATTTGAATGTTGACTTTGAGTGTATTATGAAAAGCTGTAGACTTACTGAACTCCTGTTCGATCTTGTCCTTGAGAAACTCCATCTTCTTGGCCTCTCCGTGCACCAGCAGCATGTTTCTGGGTTCTGCCATGCGGATCAACTGCATGATGCCTTTGGCGTCTGCGTGAGCACTGAAGGACATGTACTCCACCTGCAGCTTTACATCCAACTAAACACACACAAATATGAGAACAAAAGGTGTAAAATACAAAGGCTTGACACAGGAATATATGCTTCTGGTTTAGTTACAGTAAACAGTGCTTATGACATTTTTGAGAATTATTGGAAACAGTACACAGATAATATAAACTACAGACTAAAGTTCTCTGCCGCCATCTAGTGACAGCCAGTTAAAGGTCCCAGGAAATAATTAGAGCATTTTAGATATCAGTAGTTAGTATCAGTATGTTAGTCTTAAGCAGTGTTGGGGGTAACGCATTACAGGTAATGTGAGTTACATAATAATATTACTTTTCTAAGTAACGAATAAAGTAAGGCAAAGTGGCAAGCACATTGCTTTAAACTTTCAATAATCTGTAATCTGTATCTGTAAATAAATCTGTAGATAAATTTTGCCAGAGTTCTTACCAGGACTAGAAAGTATGACCATATCACCCCAATTTTATCCTCCTTACACTGGCTGCCTGTTAAGTTCCGTATTGATTATAAAATATTACTTCTTACCTATAAAGCTTTAAATAATCAAGCTCCTGTTTATCTAACCAACACTCTGTCTCGCTACAATCCAACCTGCTCTTTAACATCTCAAAACTCAGTGCTTCTGGCAGTACCCAGAATAGCAAAGTCTACTAAAAGAGGCCGAGCCTTCTTATTTATGGCTCTTAAACTCTGGAATAGCCTTCCTGATAATGTCCGAGGCTCAGACACACTCTCTCAGTTCAAAACTAGATTGAAGACCTATCTTATTAGTAAAGCATACACACAATGCATCACATAACAGTATGATGCATGTGCTTCATGAAGGTGTGCGAGCTTGACAAACCACCTGTAGGACACACTCCTCCTGTCTTAATGTACCCAACATTTTGTTAGAAACACTCATATGCTTTACATGTTTGTTTCTATGTCTGTTTATGTAACTACTATTTTACAAATACACTATGAACAGCAGCTACGCTAATTATTTTCTTTATTCTCTATTTCCACCTGGAGATACTCATCCCAAGGCCCTTAGAGGTTATTCAACACTATTGATGCGATCCAAGACCTGTGAAGAAATAACGCCAAGGTATGCATAATCGCGTCTAGATGATATAAGCATCCAAAGCTTGCGGTTTGTCACTTCCACTATGCACGATATTGGAAAAATTTGATTATGATATTAGGATGTTTTATATATCTGCAATAAATATAGCAGTTTCACAAGATGGTAGGAATAGCTATAATAGGAACCCAACAGTATTCAGGTACATAAATTGAATAATCACAATGCAAAAAAAAAAAGCTTTTCTTACTTTGTCTTGTTTCTGGTCGAAATTTATCTAACATTTTTAGATTAAGTCAAAATATTGTTTTGTTTTCACCTTCAGAAGAAATAAGTCAAAATTAAGAGTTTTTCTTTTAAACAAGCTACACTATCTGCCAGTGGGGTTAGTAAAATAATATTGTTTTTGCTTTGAAATATAGATATTTGGACTAGAGACAAGATACAATTCTAAGTAAGAAACATTTTTCCAGGATAAATAATTAAATACAGTTAATCTTTGTTACACCTCCAAACATCATCATTGTTTGTGCCCAAATGTTTTAAACTCTCTGGAAATGCTCAAAGTCACAGGCCTTAAAAACACATGCAAATGATAAACTTTCAATCTATTATGGTTAAACTTAGTGACTTGGTTAAACTATTGTGGTTAAACTTATGACATGTCCCGCCCCCTTCAAGACACTTCTCATTTGCTTTACATTTGATACGCTTGAGCTCAACCACACTCACAGGCAGAGCGGTGTTAAAACAAAACGCAATTGGCTGTTTTTTTTAAAGGGGAGGGGCCACTATATGTCCCGCCCTCTCTTCATGTTTTTTTAGTTGGGATTACGTTAAACATCGAATAAAACTGCACACTTCAATGCACTTCATGGACCTTTAAAATGAGCGTTTGCAGTCAATAATTACCGTTGCTCTTCCTTCCATCTCCAGTTTCTTCTGTCCGTTCAGGATCTTGTGTCCCACTGTGCCTTGAACGCAGTACCCTGGCATGATGACCTGAGGAATGAATATATATATAGTCAATGAACAGCTATGAATGATAATGAGCTATATTGGAAAGTAAATGTCTTTTTTTGTGTTCATAAACCGTCTTACCATGTTCTTTTCATTGCCGGCCCATTTCTTGAAAATCTGTAAAGATTGCCCAGCATGCAACATCCCGGGGGTGGCGAACACAACCTGATGGAACAGATAAAAGACTCTGCTTTCCCATAATACTACTTAATAATCCATTTTTGAATGCTAAAACTGTAGAAATGGCCATAAACTGGTCTATAAAAATGCTATTTTTACTTTAGCTGCAAGTTTTTTATTATTGTAATGAGCAGGGCTCTACATTAACACCCGCCAACCCACCAAATGCGGGTAGATTTCAGTTGTGGCGGGTTAGACAGCCACTCTCACTAGCCACTTTGGCTGTCTGAAACTCATTTTTTAATTGCCAGTGCTGGCTCGTCACTACAGATTAGACTGTTAGTTCATGACCGTTTATCAATATGCGTACAAATGTGATCTTAGTATCGAGAAGCAGCACGACTGACAAAAACAGCTTTTACGAGCAAAAGAAAGCAGGTGAATAACGAATGAGAGGATCGATGGCGAATGAGACTTTAGTGTAATTTGAGTATTTGAAAGCTCCTGTACCGTTTCCTCGCTTGAAGCAACCGTGCCTGGACACGAAACTAGTGCTATGCTCGTGCATCCACAGTCCTTCAAGGGCTCCAGATTCTTTGTAAGCAGCAGCACTTGTTGTCGCTTTCGCTTTAACCATTCTTTGAACAGATTATTAATTGGCCTAACATTAACCGTGTGTGCGGCATCATCCTTTCATTATCACGCAAGGAAAGCTTTTCACCTGCTTTCTTTTAGCTTGCTGTTATTTTTTGTTAATATAGTTTAATAATCATCCTTTACATTAATATTGCTTTAATATGTTGTTGTATGCATAGTTAACTGGTGATCTGGGATCTTGAGCCAGGACAGACCACTGTGCATAGTTTTAGATGCATGAGAATATATATATATATATATATATATATATATATATATATTTAAATGTCAACTGTTTTGTTGAATAAAAAGTGTATGTACACAGCAGTATTTTGCTTGTTTTGACACATTATTTAAAAATTGTGGCAAGTAAATAATTAGTTTGGTGTGGCCAGAGAAAAAAGGTAACTCCTTATTGTGTTGAGCCCTGAAAAGTCCTGTGAAAGAAAACTAATTGCAATGCAACACTTTTTTATGAAAGCACAACCTATTTGCTCATGCTCATTAAGTAAGTTCATGCACAAAAAAGCTAAATGAACGAGGAGACAGGTGGAAAAAACACAAAATCTAAATGACGTAATTTTTAGCACGCCAAAGTCAAATTTATGCATATAAAATATATTTTCTTAACAACAAAATTGTGGCTAGTGATAATCGCGAGTGGCTAATAACAATGGAAAACTACTAGCCACAGTGGCTGGTGATCAAAAAAGTTAATGTCAAGCCCTGGTTATGAGTATTTTGTAGTCGAGAGTCAACTTATTAAATTTATAAATGTTATTATTTTATTTTTTAAAAGAAATAAAGAACATAATGTTGCATATACTGAAATATTTCTAGTTTTACTGATTTATAGTAATAGTTATAGCACAAATCAAACAATAATAACAATTATTAGTAATAATTTACCAAACATGCATAATATATTTATAATCAGAATTCAATATAAATCAGTTTTTTAAGCAAGCTACCATTATTAAGTTAAAGGGCCATGAAACACCAAAACACATTTTTTGAGCTGTTGACAGTCATATATGTGTCCCACGCTGCTATAAACACTATTAGGACACATATAATTGACTAAAAAGTGAAAATTGGTTGTTTTTGCATTATTTCGAGCAAATTCGTTCTTCCGGTTTGAAACGAATTTTTGAAGCTGCGTCACGCCGATGAGATCCATGCGTATATTCCAGCGTGGAGAGTGGACATCTGTCCCGGCCAGCACGTTCTGACGTCTCTGTGTGTTCGGCATTAATTCATGAGATAGACTTGGTTCAAGCCAACCAGAGCGCTCTATTGAGTAAGCGGCGCAGCTTCATTAATATTCATGATCGCTTCGAAGTTGTACCTTACAGCAGTTGCGGAAGACGCATCAAGCGCGAGTGATTTATATGCTAAGTCAATGCAAAAGGCGCGAATAGGCATCCTGCAACGCGATACGCGCGAATGGCGCCGCGCGTTTGACGCGCTTAACACGCAATTCGTGCGAATAGCTTCAGTTTGAAAATGAAATGAAAATGAGCTTCAGCGGACGTTCGCGCCGCGTTAACCAATCAGGAGCTTGCTCTTGTGGGGGTGTGATTATGACGTAGCGCCTGTTGTTGTTGGTGTCCTGAGGGAAAACTCGGCTCGGTCAGAAGCACCGCTGAAAGCTTCCATCATCCAGGTACAGTTTCTGGAGGAGTTTATGAGCTCACAAAGCTGGTGCACCTCTGAAATAATCTAGTGGACTATCAGCCTTCATCAGTAGACTATCAGTGGAATATCAGCCTTCATAAAGCACATAAAACAGTTATTCTCTCTATAAAACCCCTGTTAGCCATTTAGCAATAAAGCTACAGTCACCAAGCCATAGACAGAAGCCCTGCCCATCACGCGAATCCGAAAATAAAGAGAAAGTGCCGTTAAAGTCGACAAATTAATAATTTGGCAAATAATTCGATTACTGATGTCCATGTAAACACAGTCTGTGTGAAAATGAGCGCGTGCACAAATAGAAACTCCCATTTTTATGCAAAACCTTCCCTCTTTCCCCTTCCCCGACACTCCTACCTAAACAGAGCTGGACACACCCACTTTACTGAGCTTTTCCAAACTAGAGGTGTGAAAACACCACGCTAAGACTGGGGGGTTTCGTGGCCCTTTAAGAATAAATTAATAAATTACACAAACACCTTTGTAAGTT
>CAIGQQ010006052.1:116273-127788 GCA_903798035.1 Danio albolineatus | reverse complement strand
AGGTTAACTAGGCAGGTTAGAGTAATTAGGCAAGTTATTGTATAATGCTGGTTTGTTCTGTAGACTCTGGTTTGTTCATGGTCTTCATCAGGTCCTGATGAAGACCATGTAGGTCGAAACGTTGCATATTATTAAAAAAATGTTTTGAGAGCTAAAGTGGCAGTGTGCCGTTTCTCCTTTTTGATTGACATTGAGCATACTTTTTGAACGAGCACCTGCCTTCAAGAGATTTTTTGATGTGCGCACTTTCTCTGTTTTTGTTTGTATAACTGTAGAAATGGCCATAAACTGGTCCATAAAAATGCTATTTTTACTTTAACTGCAAGTTTTTTTTAATCATTGTTATTATGTTATTATGAGTATTTTGTAGTTGAGAATCAACTTATTAAATTTAAAATGTCATTATTTTATTTTTAAAAAAGAAATAAACATAATAAACAGTGTTGTATATACTGAAATACTTCTAGTTTTACTAATTTCTAGTAATATTTATAGCTTAATGACACATATCAAACAATTATAACAATTATTAGTAATAATTTACCAAACATGCATAGTATATTAATAATCATAATTCAATATTAATCAGTTTTTTTAACAAGCTACCATTATTAAGTTAAGAATAATTTAATAAATTACACAAACACCTTTGTAAGTTGCAAAAACATTTGCAGAATGATTAAATGTAAATGTAAAATAAAAATAAACCCTAATATTTTGTAAAAAATTAAGTAATAATACTATGATACCAACTGAACAGTAGAAAACACAAACTCGCAAGGTATATCAATTAGATCAGATTTTAAATCATTTATCTTAATTAATATGTGGAATTTAAAATGAAACAGTAAAAGATTATCATAATACTTTTTTTGCATAATAATAATAATAATTACAAATCTCTCTATATTGATTTGCATAGTACATTAATTAGATACATTTGTGCTGTGGCCTTACCATTGGACCAGGGTTATCAGCATATGAGCGATCAAAGGCTTTGATGTGCTTGAACTCAAACATGTTTCTTTGTACGAAGGTCTTTCGGATCTTCTGATTAGTCCAGGTGATGAACAGTTTGTAGTAGTGATTGGCCTTCTCCGTCAGCCCGGTGGAGAAATAAATGGGGGCTTTCAGGTTCATCCTCTCCCTGTTAACATAAAACAACCTGAAATTGTACAACATTCTACACCAATACAGAGATTCCATTTACATCCTTACATAATAAACTTCAAAATGTTACAAAACTAAAAAAAATAATAATAATAAATCTGAATTAGAAAGAGCATTTTTATTGCCAGGTATGATAACACACACTGTTTGTAACAGAAGTGGAACAAAATGACACTGACAAAAAATATCTAATTAGATGTAAATTAGAAGTAAATAAATAATAAAAATCTACAAAATCGACAAATGTAAGGTTCTACGATACTTCTATATACACAATATTGTATTTTATAGCTATATTATGTCCAAATTGATTGAGCAGTAGCAATCTTAGACCAGCAAAACAATTTTACAAACTCACCAGAAAGTTTCCAACAGAATACAGAGTTCCTGTGCTCTTCCTAGAGCAAATACTGGAATCAAGACCTAAAACACAGAGACACCAATATGAACAGAACACAAACACACATCTGAAAGCACATGGTTGAACACAAAACAGACAGTCTAAGGCCAGTCCACACGTGCACAAGTATTTTGATAGAGTTTACCCCACTTTCATTAAAAAAAAATCTGTCCACATAAAAACACACAGTTTTACACGCCAAACCAACAGGTGGCTATAATGATACTTTTATGCTGGCTTCACACCAAACGGGAGTGCGAACGATGCAAATATGGGATTCGTGAATGTGTGGGATTTGCCTCATTCGCGTTTTCCACTTTTGGTGTGAACCCAGTCATGTTGGCCAATCAGAAAGAAGAAAACAATGCGCACCCTGACATAATGAGGTGAAAACTCCAGCTGTAGTGTCCACACGACCAATAAGTATCTGGAGATTCAGATAATCCTCACCCTGTCTACTGAATTTTCTCTGTTTTTGTGTGGACAAACATCGAAACCATGCAGAATAAAGGACAGTTTTTAAAATACCAGTGTTTGTGTGGAGAGGGCCTAAAATGTAATTGGATGATTTTATTTCCCACCTTGCCTCCTCTTTCCACCGTTTCATGAACTTTCTTGAGGAAATCTCTCTCTCTGCAGCGTTTGGAGTCTCTGATGGTGGTGGCGTATGTGGATTCTGATATCAAAATGTCTGGGCGACATTTATCAATCCAAGCAGCTCTGGGTAAAACAAGACAGCAAAGTTAAACCTGATTTACCACATGTTTGCACAAAGAATGTCAATGACAATTACAATGAAACTATCAGTGCCCATGTTAACACAGAATACGATTTACTACAAGTGCACAGTCTTTACATTTGCCAATTTAAACATTCAAATGTAAAAAAAAAAAAAGAAAAAAAAAGTATAGTTTATCAGCTGGAAAAAAAAATAAATATTTTGATTCCAGCGATACTAAATGGTATTCCGTTTATTTTAGAGCATTATGTTTTTATTATTATAATATACATTATATTATTCTAAATGTATTTTCTATTAAATATATTGTCCCTGAACAATGATATTTAACACATGATAAAAAATATATGATACTCACCCTAAATGTCTGTCTGGTGTCATGTTGTAATCACCCTGTATAAATATATTTGGACATAATGTACACATTAAGTCACTAGTTAAAAAATGTCACCAAATTAAAGTATGTAGTAGGAAGAGTGACACTCACCGTATAGACGACAGACTCTGAACCAACTTTGATTTGGACCATGGCGGCTCCAAGAACATGACCTGCGTAGTATGCTTTGATCTCAAGCTCATCGTCAACCTTGATGAGGGGAAAATAAATAAATAAGAAACAAGTCAGACAACACTCCCGCCAAAAATAAATCAATTAACAACACAAAAACATTTTCATTTTAATAACTTTTCTCAATGTTTGGGGGATTAGGGTGCATTTTAGGGGACTTTGTGTCTGAATCCGCCTTTGCTATTTTAAGGATGGGAAAAATGGTCTGCGTGCCCAGTGCGAGGTCTAAAAGGGTTATCCTTATTCTCTTAAAGAGTTTTGTGTTTAACATGTTTTAAACTAATCAGAGTCTTTTATTCCATTAAAGAGCGGGTTGTGGTCATGCCATGGCGCATTTGTTATTGATATGACAGTCTTTATAAGCAAAAAAACCCCGAATGTTTCACTAGTGAGCATCTGCTCGCGTGAAAGCAAACACACCATCTACAGAACCAGCTGGAGAAGGTAGCAGTTTTTATCTATATAGTCAGTATCAATCTTTTACATTTAATCCTTAATTTTTTTTATATTTAAAGATATCTGTGTCCTGCTGTGAATCCCTGTGTGTGTAATAAGCAATGTGCATGTGCATTTTGAACTCATTTATCACTAACATGCTCTTTAAATAACAAAATACCCCTGCTCCAAATGAATTTGCTAAACAATGTGGTACAGGACATGAAAATAAAACCTGTGCCAGGCTAAAATCAGATTTGTGTCGTGCCTGCATTGCACCTTGGTCTCATTCACTTAGAATGTGTACTAAATAGTGCATGATATTTCTGTGTTTGAACCTTTTCACAGATCATGATTCACTGATAACTCTTGCAATGAAAATGGTACTAAACTACGTAAATAATGTTGGAACAACTGAAAACTACATATGTAAAAATCTAATCTGAGTGGCTTTACACCTGTTAGGAAGTTCTAATACGACATTAGAACTTATTTAAACACAATAATGTGTGTGTATCTGTATATAATATATATAAAATACATTCATTCATTCATTTTCCTTCAGCTAAGCCCATTACTTATAAGGGATCGCCACAGCAGAATGAACCCTAAACTATTCCAAAATAAAATATATTGTGCTCAAAGGGGAAAAAGGTTTAGTTTTTCAGCCAGACATTTAAAAAAATATATATTTTAGAGCAGTAAACACAATACCATCATACCGTGAAACCGTAATTTTTTATCCAAGGTTATCATACCGTCAGAATCTTATGCCGGCCCATGCCTAGCCTCAACCCAGTACTGGGAAACACCCATACACTCTCAATAACACACACACACTTATACACTACGGCCAATTTATTTCATCCAATTTACTTAAAGCGCACGTCTTTGGACTCTGTGGGAAACCGGAGGAAACCCACGCCAACACGGGAAGAACATGCAAACTACACACAGAAATGCCAACTGGCCCAGCTGGGGCTTGAACTAGTGACTTTCTTGCTGTGAGGCGATTGTGCCAACCACTGAGCCACCGTGCCACCTATCGTTAGTCTTAAATATATCAACAGATACAGTCACACCATATTCTTCAGAGAAGCCGTGCTTTATAAATCAATCACATGTACTTTACCTGAACAGTTTGATGGAGGTTGAGAGGCACAACTTTCTTCATGCAGTCTTTGATCATCTGCGAGGTGAAGAAGTTTGTCTCTCCCTTTTTGTCCACTGTGATCTTCCTGAAGTCCTCCAGCAGGATGGGGCAGATGGCTTTGGTGGGGTGGGTCATGTAGATGGGCCCGTCGTAACCCACCATCTCGCTCATGTAAGGAAGAGCACCGCAGTGATCCAGATGGAAATGACTGAGAGGAACAGAAAACAAGAAAATGGTGAACAGGAAACTCATAAACATGGTGCGTCTGAAATCACATAATATTTAGTATGTTTAACAGGATTCGGGGCAACACAGTGGCTCAGTGGTTAGCGCTGTCGCCTCACAGTAAGAAGGTCGCTGGTTCGAGCCCCGGCTGGGTCAGTTGCCATTTCTGTGTGAAGTTTTCATGTACTCCCTGTGTTGGCGTGGGTTTCCTCCGGGTGCTCCAGTTTCCCCCACACTCCAAAGACATGCAGTATAGGTGAATTGAATAAACTAAATTGGCCATAGTGGATGAGTGTGAATTAATGTGTATGAATGTTTCCCTGTACAGGGTTGCAGCTGGAAGGGCATCAACTGTGTAAAAGATATATGCTGGATAAGTTGGCGGTTCATTCTGCTGTGACGACCCCTGATGAATTAAGGGACTAAGCTAAATGAAAATGAATGAATGAATGATAAAACAGGATTCTTACACCTTTCCTAAAGTCAAATTAAAGCACTTACCATGAACATTTGCAAACTTTTCCAGCACATTAGAAGCATATATTACATACTTCATCAGATTATATCAGAGGCTAATGCTTATTGTATGTAATAGGGCTGCATTGTATGTCGTAATAGTCACATGGCAGGATTTGCAATTTTGAGTCTGTATTATGATTGATCATTTTCATGTGTTTTTGAGGCCTGTGTCTGTATAATGTTTTTAAGCATTCAGGCATAAGAAATTGTACCATCTGTAACTTTAATAAAGATTCATTTTATTGAATGATTTTTAAATATTCAATTACTGTACCCGAATACTGTTAAGACTCAGAAAACGAGAAAACATTGTTTATTTCAATTGTATCTTTTTATTGTATGGATCTGTGCTTGTAGAAGGTTTATTATATTTTATGCAGATATACTTCTCTACCGAATCATCCCAAACAGTATAAAATGAATCATTCTTTCTGAATAGAGATATTCAAGCCATCTGGTGAAACTGTAAGCATATCGCAATGTATATCGCAGAATAACAAAATATAGCAATGTTCCATTTTTCCAGTATCGTGCAGCCCTAGAAGTTAACGGACTAGTACAGTATTCTGAGGGAAAAATGCCCTAAGCTCAACACTGAATTAGTTAAATCTCAATATTAAATGTCATTTATTTTTACCTTCAAAGCGTAGTCTTTCATTTTATATATATTTATTTTAATTTCAAATGATGCAGTAAAAAATATGTTCATTATGCTATGGGCAGACTCCAGAGATTTTATTTTATGCAACAGTAATAAAAGTTATTTTATTTAAAGAGATACCTATTGAATAAGATGAATTACTACAAAAGCAACCCAATTGCACTTTCAAGCCATTATAAGCACTCAATACAAAATTGAAAAACTTTTAAAAATCTTTAAACTCAAGCATTTTCAAAGATTTTCAGCACCCTTATTAACCCTGGAGAAAAGCAGCATGCGAGCAGCATGTCAAAATCTATAGTATAGCGAGAAGCACCCAGATGATCTACTATTTCTGGCAAGACACTTTACTATTCCATAAGGCAATGCGAAAGAATTTATGAATGGGAATAAATTGACGCAACTGACAAGGATAGATCATCTGATAATGACAACCTAGTGCATTTAGTATGTGCAATTTCCATTTATACTACTCAAGTTTATCCAATGTAAAACATTTATTTATTAATTTTCCTTCGGCTTAGTCCCTTATTTATCATGGGTTGCCACGGCTGCCACAGAATGAACCACCAACTATTCTAGCATATGTTTTACACAGTGGATGCCCTTCCAGACACAACCCAGTATATATTTAAAAGCGCTGCACAATATACCATTTCAGGATCGATATTGTAATAATCACATCGCAGGATATGCAATCTTCTGTTTTATGATTTATCATTTTCATGTGTTTTTGAGTCCTAAACACTGGAGCAATTTAAAGACAAAAACCTAACAAATGGCTTGAAATTCAACATCTGAACAACGTTTTTAGGTGTGGTAACTGTAGTACAGGTGATTAATTGACTCTGGACCATTGAAGTGTAAGAAAATAATGCACAGCTGCTTTGAGTCATGGCCACATCACCACCGTGGGTGTGCATTATTTATGAATAATTCAATGGCCCATCGTCAGTTATTTCTCAATACACGTTTATTGTACATTTTTCTATACACTGTTATCATAACACACTTCAAATATAAACTGACCTTATAATGACACAGTCCAAGAACTCTGTGAGGCGGCCATTTTGAGTAATGTAACTAAAATCCGGGAAACGTCTCTGAAATGGAAATACGGAATGTTACGTTTACACTACTCATCTTGCAGACTACAGAATTATACTCAAAATACACAAAGGAGAACAAAGAATGAACTGTTGAGGGACATACGTCATCATTAAAGCCCATGTGCATCCCGCAGTCAAGCATGATGTTTTTGCCTCCAATGGAGACCAGAATACAGCTGCGGCCGACATCCTGACCAGCCCCTGAAACACAAAGGATACACACATTTATAACCACTTACTTACAAATACTTACACCCTACAATCAATTTCGATTATAATACTTACCTTTCATAAAATTGTGACGTGAAAATTTGAATATTTGTATACACACATACATTTTTGTTTCCCATATTTTATCAAATATTTTAAAATGCAAAGTATTTTTGAGATTGTGTAGTATTATGCTAGTTCAGAAATCAGCGTATTTGATTTTCTATTGTTTTTCTCCATCAATAATGGTTCTAATGGTCTTGCTGTTTAACAATTCAAAGGAAACTGATTATTTTATAGCCTTTTTTAAATACACTGTTTGGGGCATCATGGTGGCTCAGTGGTTAGCACTGTTGCCTCACAGCAAGAAGGTCGCTGGTTTGAATCCCAGTTGGGTCAGTTGACATTTCTGTGTGGAGTTTGCATATTCTCCCCGTGTTTGCGTGGGTTTCCTCCAGGTGCTCCCACAGTCCAAAGATATGCGGTACAGGTGTGTTGAATAAGCTAAATTCGCCAGTTTGTGAATGAGTGTGTATAGATGTTAATGCATCCGCTTTTTTAAAACATATGCTGGATAAGTTGCCGGTTCATTCCACTGTGGCGACCCCTGATGAACAAAGGGACTAAGCCGAAGTGAAATGAATTAATAAATAAACACACTTTAAAAATAAATATTACATTACAATTATATTTACAATCATTTAAATATATTTAATGCAATGAAGTTGACCAAATAAGTAACTTCTGCGCTATTAAAGAGCTTACACTAATTTCAGAATATATTAATATAAAGGTTATTTTAAATACTTACATTATATCAAGAGTTTAACATGAGGAAATGGACAGAGATAACTACATACGCATATACTATAAATGAAAACAATACATTTCTACCAGAAATACGTAAAATAAGTTGACGCATCATGTAAAATCATGAAATATTGTGAACTATACTAAAGTTGCTATCGCGAATACTAACTAAATTAATATATAACAACTTGCGTTAGTAACTACGCACTTTGCTGGATTTGTGTACCATAGTTTATACATATTTCTAGGTTTACATACAAAATAAGCCAACCGCTTACCTAAGGGCGTAACTTTGATATCAGGCATCTTCTCAGCTTTACAAAGATCCGAAATGAATGTTTTATTTTGTTTACAGGAGACCGACAGTCAACCTGTGACGTTAGCTAGACATAAATTTAACACTTCATGTGTGCATGTCAGTCATCTTATGCACTGTAGCCCACTCTCTTATTCTAAATTATGACTTTGAAAAACTGTGGATATGTTCAAAAACGAGATAATTCAGGCACAGGTTAGCAAAGAAGCTAAACAACGCCGAAGCCATAACCACACATGTGGGCGTGGCTAACTAGTCCATGCGTTTTCTATCATTCTAAATAATTTTGCTGTTTAACCCTTTACTATGTTTTTAATTTATCAGTTATTACATTGATAAACTGTTATTATTCAGGTTTAAATTATCATTAGCAACACTAATAAAGCGGACGAAGGACTGTCATGTCACATGTTAGCTGTTACTTTTCGCAGCGCTGGTGGCATGGACTAAACATGTTCGTTTGTGATTATTGGTTGGTGTTCTGTGTAGGCGGAAGTTACGATACACTGCGTGACGTCATGTGAAAAGGGTCTATTAAAAAAACTCAATTTATCTAAACTCAATTTCTCTCTTAAACATTTTACTTGCATATTTAATTTTAAACAATCTTCATTCTAACTTTAAAAAGACTATAATAATGCCTGACTTTGGGTTTATTATTCCAGTCATTCATTCTGAAAGGTGAGAAGATTTAAAAATAACACGTTTGCGCTTATATTGACTTTAGGCTAATGCCTTCCTAAGCAAACAGAAACAAAAACATTATTACGACAATACTTTTTCTATTCCGTTATTCAATTTGAATTTTACAGTGTATTATAACCCCCAAAAATGCCCACCTGAGATTTCTGTCAGCCCACCCATCTGTGACTGGCAAGAATCAGACCTGGAGAAAACCAGTGAAACCTTTTTTCTTTTCTTTTTTTGAACAATATATGGACATTGCAGTATAGTGAGACATTGTGACATATAGATTGAAGATAGTGGAAGCCAGGGGGATAAAGCAGTACATAAAAAAATAAAAATAAATAAAAGCCACATTATTCAAATCAGTTCAAGTTTATTTGCATATGCGCTTTTTACAATAATTGTTTTAAAGCAGCTTTACAAAAGGCGCATTACAATCAAATGAAGTTAAAGTTACAATCAAATATAGGTTATTATATACATAGTTAACCTGCAGCAGGTGATGTCTACGTGTAGCTACATGTTTAATGAAGTGTGTTTCTGTAAGTGTATGTGTTGTCCTGGAAATTCTTGATGATTGGGGTTATTTCCATGCCTGCCGCTTTTCCCGGTAGTCTCCCGTATTTCAGACTCATCTCCCGACACCCTCCCGTTTTGTTAATTCTCCCGGAAAACTCCCGTATTTTTCAATTCATAAAATATGATAAGATTATAACAGCCCTCCATTGCTGTTGGTAACAGGACTGAGCACGTATTTCACGCGTGCAGTCAGAGTCCATGCATGCATGATTTAAGCAGAATGTCTTTATTTTGCGAAGGTGAATAAAACAAAGCCTCAGTCTTTGCTTCTCCTTTCATTATCATGTGCATATAAAATTCGCAACTTGTACACACAGCACATGTCAATTCAATTCAATAATTGCCTTATTGGCATGACAAATGTTACAAACGTATTGCCAAAGTATTTATAAAGTTTACATTAAAAAAAATACATATATAATAATAAAAAACACAGTAAACAGTAAATAATATTAGTAAAACAATAAAAATTAAAGATATATACTACATATAATAATTAATATATTCATTCATTCATTTTCTTTTCGGCTTAGTCCCTTTATTAATCCGGGGTCGTCACAGCGGAATGAACCACCAACTTATCTAGCATTTGTTTTACGCAGCGGATGCCCTTCCAGCCACAACCCATCTCTGGGAAACACATCCATACATTCTCATTCACACACATACACTACGGACAATTTAGCTTACCCAATTCACCTGTACTGCATGTCTTTGGACTGTGGGGGAAACCGGAGCACCCGGAGGAAACCCACGCAACCACGGGGAGAACATGCAAACTCCACGCAGAAACGCCAACTGGCCCAGCCGGGGATCGAACCAGCGACCTTCTTGCTGTGAGGCGAACGTGCTAACCACTAGGCCACCGTGGTGCCTATAAGATATATATTATATAATTTATTTAATTTATTTAATCAAGCATTTCCAGGACAACACATACACTATATCATATTATTATTCAATATATCAAATTATCATTCAATTTATCATATTATTATTCAGTATATCATATTATTATTCTAAATATCATATTATTCATTATATCATATTATTATTCAATATATCATACCGTTCATATAAATCATATTATTCATTTATATCAATAAAAATAATAATAGATCAGAATACACATTTCTAAGCACTGCATTATTCCCACACTATCAGCCAAGTTACCCCTTAGCACGGTCAAAACCCGGGTGCTTTCCCTTTACCGACGCTCTTCCTAGGTGCATTCGTTATACTTACTATACAGCGACACCCAGTGGACCACAATATCTCTGCAATACAGAGAAATGGCTCCTACAAAGATATTTAAAAGTATACATGAGATAAAGCATAAAACAAAAATAAGATACAACGAGTGTTAGTATTACAGGGGAATTATAATACAGGGGAATTAAAATAGGGCATGACAAGATAATATTTCCCTAGCGTTTCCTGAAACAGAGAGTGTTTCCAAAATATAGCTGTAATTATTTTATAAATGAAAAACCAGTGAAAGTTGGGGACTTGACGTCCAATGTGTGTGAGTCAAATTTATTATAAATGTACATATGCGTGACTGCGTCAACTTTAACATCATTGGTTAAACAACCGCAGAAGGCAAAGACCCAACGTCCAATCGCATTAACCTTTTCCTGAAAAAGTGATGTGATTGGTCTACGTTCCTGAAATAGACCGCGAAAAAAATGAACGAAAACAAAACAAAGCATTCGTGTTATGATCCTGGTGAAGAGCACATGAGAAACTTTCTATATCTGAAGGATTTCTTTACTGTTTCCTAGCAGTCGATAAAGAGAGAACAGAATGGCAGACGCATTCAGCCTTCAGAGGGTGTTAGAAACATTCAGATCAAGTCTGAGTGAAAATAAGGAGGTTTACATTACATATTATATAGCAGGATGGCGAGAGCTCGTCAGGTGAGTATTGTTTTT
>CAIGQQ010006052.1:72594-106569 GCA_903798035.1 Danio albolineatus | reverse complement strand
CTGTATCTATCTATCTATACATTTGTCCATCCATCCATCCATCCATCCATCCATCCATCCATCCAGTAACTTATCCATCCAACCATTGTATTATTAATATTTTAATCCTAATAATACTATATTTGAGACCATCCATCCGTAACCGTATTGTTCAGTATCTATCTGTCCATCAATCTATTAAATCTATCCATCTCGGTCTGTCTGTCCATCCATTGTAATGATCAGTATCAATCCATCCATCCATGCAATTGTATCTATCTTTCTACCTAGCTCTCTTTACATGTATCATTCAGTATCTGTCTGATCCATCCTATGGTTAATACTACACTGAATAATATCTATCTATCCATCCTGCACATTGTATAGTACAGTGTTTCTCTACCATGTTCCTGGAGGACCACCATCGCTGCACGTTTTCCATGTCTCCATAACCAAACACGCCTGATTCAGACAAAGGAGACATCCAAAACATGTAGTGTTGGTGGTCCTCCATGAACGTGGTTGAGAAACACTGATTTAGTATTTATCTGTCCATCTATCCCTCCATCCATATATCTGGTTTGGTATCCATCCATCTATATTTACCTGTATGGTTTGGTACAGTATCTGTCTGTTTATCTCAAATTAAACTCTTAATCTCCCTAACTAGTATTCAATGTCCTCTGGAGAAAGGATGCACGTGACCAGGCCCAAGTCTTCGAAAGGACGCAGCAGACCCATGATAGCTCACTCTTCAATGATCTACACACCTTCCCAGCCCTCAGCTCTTTCACCTCAACCTCCAGCCGCCGCCAAGACCAAAGACAAGCCAAACCAAAGCCTGCGATCCCGAGCCATTCTGAGGCGCAGCAGTCAGCCAACAACAGATATACTGACCGAAGCCTACGACAGACCCCCGGAAGAGCCCGTCTCCCTCAACAGATACAGAGTTCTGCCATCCATTGAGAAGAAAACAGGTACAGACCACCGGAAGTTCAGTCAATGTGACAGCAGTCATAGGAAATGTCAACACACAAATGCCAGACTGGATGTGATTTCAGGTTTAACTCCCCCTGAGGAATCAGACCTACTGCTTGCTATCAGAACTCCATGCGGACAGAGATTCAAGCGCAGTTTTCAGCCGTCAAACCAGCTGAAGGAGGTGTTATCGGCTGCCGAGGCTGAATTCGGAAAAAGGTTAGATAATTGTATGATTGAGACTATGGATGTGCCGCGCAGGACTTTTACTAATCTTACGATGACCTTGGCTCAGTGTGGTGTGCTAAACAAATCGGTTTTATGCATTTCTCATGACGACAGCGAAATGGATTTAACTTGAATAGTCACTGTAGTGAACATTTTTTTTGGGAGACCCTCAACATTGAAATTGTTTAGATTTACACACATATGTAACACACGCAATTGTTTAGATTTTCTTCATTTGGTCAATGAACATTTCACATTATAAGTCACGTTCTTTCTGATTAAGCCTCAGTTTAAGAGCTTAGGCTTCATTTACAAATAATATCTGATTGTCCGAAATGTAAAATATGTCTCGGTGAAAAAAAAAAAATAAATAATAAAATCAAAGAAACAGTTTGGATCATTAAAGGGCCATGAAACCCCCCTCTTTTGGTTCAAGTCTACCTCAAACTTTTTTCAAAAAATGCTCAGAGATGGGCCTGGAGTGCTGTGAGCGAGCAGAGGGAGGAGTGGGCGTGGCAGGCAGAGCAGGGGAAAAAGAGGGGAGCGAACAACTTTTGTCAGTTGGCTCACAAAATGAGACACAAACCATGAGGAGACTCATGATTTTACAGTTTACAAAGTTAAAATGCAAAGAAATAATCAGTAATTTAATGTCCTGCTACATTTGTTATTTGTAATTTCAAATGCACAACCACATTATAAAGATAATCGTGTTCATATAAACTCTATAAATGACACGGCAGACACAGTGGACAACAGTGCAGCAAGTCTCTTTCCCTGTCTATTTTAACCTTTAGCCCTGCAGGTAATCTGGAGGATTTTAAACATAGGTGAACACAGCAGCATGGGTATAGGCGATATGTCTGAATGTAACAAATTCAACTGATAGAAGACTAAGTCCACCATTCTCTAATTCTCATACAGCTCTCCCGACAAAAATGCTTGCTGCAAACCAACAGCTTTGCTTTATCAGCCCTGACAGCATCACGGGGAAAAACATGGAACAAACCCAGTGGATCATGGAAACAAACACATACAAGCCTTCATGAATGGCTAAATACTGCTTGCCGTGAGCAGACACGATCTCATTCAGTCACTGGGTCTCACAGCTTGGCAGGTCTGCCTTGCCTTCGGAAAGCATGTGCTCTCATGAATAATTAAGCATAATTAACGCATCATCACTCCCACTAGCAGATTCACGCTACGTCACCGATTTTGATCTGCCCCAAAAATAATTTTAAACCCAGAAGATGAAATTAGCTGACAAAAGCTCAAAATTATCCAGTTTTTCCCACAATAAAGCTGACAGGTGCTAACAGTGTCTTAACTGATGCTCAACACATACAAATTTGTTAATCTCAAAAAGTACTCCAGGGTTTCTTGAACCGTTAACACCAAAATTCCAAGGAATGTGTGTTATTAGAGAGATTTAGAGAAGTTTTTCAATTAAATTGTAATTAATCACATCAAAATAAAAGTTTGTTTTAACATTAGATGTGTACTATATTTACATACTGTATGTATATATAAATGCACACATGCATGTATATATTTGAGAAAATGTTTATGTTTAGATATACAGATCTATGATACAAATTAGATATACATTGAAATATGTGACAAAATAGTTTTGCATATTGCGTCTATGTATGTGTGCATCACATATACATAATATTTATATAATCCTCACATATATATGACAAAATAATCTTTTATTTTGGATGCAATTAATCTTTGCCCAGCACTAATGAAATTATTTTTGCTTATAGCAAATAAACCAATTTCTTAGACCACAGAGACCTTTTCCATTGACATTTTTATGATTTTCTATTTGATACTGATTAAACTGAAGTATACAAACATCTCCAGAGCTCCTACAGTTTTCATCAAGTCAAATTCAAGACTTTTAAAGACCTTTTTAAGACCATTATGAATAAAATTTCAGATTTCCACAAGGCTAAGGACTTTTTTTCCCTAATGACACAGTTAAAGATAAAAAAAAAAAAACATTAAAAAGATGTTAAGGTAAGGAAGATAATTAAACCATATACATAGAAATGGGCCATTAGAAAAAAAAATCCTTAGCCGTGCGCAGGTCTGAAATTTCATTCATAATGTTCTTTTCTTGAAATGTGGTTCTCAAATTGATTCATTTTGAGAAAATTTAGATTAATTTTAAACAATTTTTTTCATTTTGGCAATTTGCAATTGTGACATTTTCTCAGAATTCTGAAATGACATGTCCCAGGTTTGAATTTTTGATTAAGCTATTTTTTAATTATAAAGAGAAGGCAGATTTTTCACTAAGTCATCATTACTTTTTAAATTATGTGGCAAAAAAAAAAAAAAAAAAAAAAACTTTCATATGACCCATAAAAGATTCAGAATAAAAAAAAAAAAAAAAAAGAAAAAAAAAGTGTATGATACTTGCTAAGTGTATTTAATGAAGTGGAAATGATTAATAACATTTCACAACACAGAAATAAGCCTCATTTTATTATTATTATTACAATAACAATGTTTAGGAAACACACTATAAAACCCTAAATGAAGGAGAAAAAAAAGCAACAACAACCAAAAAACCCTGAAATGTCACAGTTAAATGTGATTACAAAGGGGTTCAAATCAAACAAAGTGCATTAATATGAGCAGCCAAAAATAATGTAATGTAAACAAACTAAAACAATTTCCATTCCAACAACAGTATTCTTTTTTTATTTTACTTTGCAAAAGTCCTACGGCAGAAGACGCAAGCAAATGTTCAAATGAATCACAGTTCAACTGAAACTCAAACTATTTGGTCTTTCTGAACAGAACAAATCGAACTCTTTCTTCAAAAAGCTTAAATGCTTTCTGCAGTTCAAGTACAAAGGCATTGTTCTACATCACAATAATACTCTATTGTGTTTTGTCACAATAATTCTCAATACAAAGTGTCATTAATTCTAAAGTGCTCGAGGAATGTTTTGAGCTGCTTTGTGGCATTTTATGCACCATATAATTTCCTGCCAGCTTGCAGATATTCTGAAGTCCCAACATATTTTTCTGAGATTGTCTTTCTAACTGCCGTTTATCTTCTCAAATACTGTGATCAAATAAATACTGAAGTCTGTTCTATTCAAACATAAGACCAAAACACTATTTAAATAGAAGCTTCATTAGTCAAGTAAACAACAGACACAATGCCCAAGTAAAACAGTCACCAATAAACAAGATTAAATGTAAGGTATTAGTCCAGCAGATCACTTCTAAATCAAAGCACACTCTGTTAAGCTCAAAACATTTCAAAAACTCCTGGAACAACTTTTAAGAGCTCAGAATCAAAACTATTTGGCATTAAGCACTTATGTAAACGTCGGTCTTGGTAATGTAGATTTAATCAAGCATTAAATCTAACGTGGTAACAACAGAACTGATTTTGTTGTGAAAATAAATGGAGTGTTTGGGTCTTCATCACCTCAGCTGGCGATTTTTTCGATTTCGTCAAGATCATCCGTGTCCAGCCTCGCAATTTTCTTATCTGTTAGAAAAATGAAAATAAAATAAAAATATTGTATGTATGTGTGTGTATATATATATATATATATTAATGTTATATTCATATAACATTTCGAAAACATTATTTATATCTATATCTACGTACAGTTGAAGTGAAAAGTAAATCACCTTCCTGTGAATTGTTTCTTTTACTAATATTTCCCAAATGTTGTTTAACAGAGCAACAAATTTTTCACAGTATTTCCTATAATATCTTTTCTTCAGGAGAAAGTCTTATTCGTTTTATTTATTTTAAAAGCATTTAAGGTCAATGTTAATATTATAAGCGATCTTTCAGCAATAATTTAGGAGGGCTAATAATTTTGGAAGACCCACTGTGAGCCAATAGAGGTGGGCTATAGAGGGTTTGCTGGGTGTTCACTCTGTAAAGTCTTCAACCAACTAGGCCAAGCAGTAGCAGATAAGAAGAGGGTCATTAAGTTTGTTTGTGAAGCTGCAGAGAAAGCCACAAGATGGCTATGGATAAAGAGGGCTGGGTGATGGTTACCAGGACACGAGCTGGTGTCTGATCGACCTCAGCTAGGTCACCTGGGTGACCCAAAACACCCAGTGACCCCAGGATACATCACTGACGATGCGTCCCAGTGCATCTAGATGACGTATCTTGGACACGGACACTGACTTCAACTGTCCAACATAATATATTATAACAACAATATAATTTTTTTTTATTATTCCCTGTACTCAACAGTTACAGTGGTTGCCTGTTAAGTCACGCATCGATTTTAAAACCTTAATTTTAACTTATAAAGCAGTTCATGGTTCTGCTCCTGATTATATATGTGATCTGATATCTACAGTGTCCTCCTCTCGTTATTTACGTTTCGCTTCAGAGCTCACCTTGTTTCAGCCTTGTTGCAAACTTAGCACCATGGGATGTAGAACATTCTCCTACCGTGCACCTAAATTGTGGAATGCTCTTCCCACAAACATCAGGAACGCAAGTTTCAATGGATTGCTTAAAGAAACTTCTTAAAACTCACCTATTTAGTACAGCTTAAAATTTGAGGCTGTCTTTTTTAATTGTATTTTTTTCATATATTTCATATTCATATTTTATTGTGTTCTGATGCTTTTGTTAGCACTTTGAGAAAAGCGCACTATAAATAAAATGTATTATTATTATTCATTATTTTGTAATTTAAATAAATTTATTTTATTACAAATAACAATAGGAATCATAATTAAAACAAAATTAATGTACATAAAATAATTATACAAATAATAATGAAGATTACAATAATTTTTATTATTATTATCATCAAGGTATAATATTAAGTAAAAATCAGGTTAACTATTTCTTTTAATAATGAAAAAGACTTACCGAAATGCCTCTCGTATGTCTTGAGAATCTCCATGCTGCGCTGACTGTCCACCATGTTGATGGCGAGTCCTCTCTTGCCAAACCGCCCCGTCCTGCCAATCCGGTGGAGGTACGTTTCATTGTCTGGATTGCTATCTTTGTCCAGGGGAAGGTCAAAGTTGATCACCACTGACACTTGTTCAACATCAATACCTGTGGGTCAGTAGCTTGATTAAGGAACATGGCAGAACGCATGACTTAGAAACGTAAAATTAGCTGAAAAGCAACTTCATAATTTATCAACCCTGTAATGTTCAGCCGATCTTATTTACGCTAGGTACTAGGACTGTGAAATTAATCACAAAAAAAATCGCGATTTAAGCACATGCAATTTCTAAATCGCAAAGGCTGCAATTTTATCTATTAATTTATTTTGATTTTTGTTCACGTTCTTGTGCGCATGATTTTAATATGTTAACCAATCAGAGCTGACGCAGCACACCGGGCGATTACAGCTAAGCTGAGCGGGAGAAAGATGTTAACCAATCAGAGCTCACTCCACGCATGGCGAAGTTGAGCGGAAGAACCAAATAGGTGGTTTTGATTTACAGTAGTTTTTATTTATTGTTATGACTGGAACTGAGATTGGTTAAACTTTATTTTTTTCATGTTGTCTGTTTTAAGACATTTTATTACAGTTTTGTTTATCAAGCAGTTAGTTCTACTGTGTACAGTATGTTTTTAACTAGAATTGAGGTTAGTTAATCTTAATTTATTTTATGTTGTATGTTTTAAAGACATTTGTTATGCACTTCTTGTGCACTGAATACACTTAGAATGCATGTATGTAGCTTGTTTGAAAAAGCAAAAACAGTTGCTATAATCGCGAATAAAATCAATCACAATATTTGTAAAAAAATAAAATAAAAATAATAATAATAAAAAGGTCCATATTGCATAGACCTACTAGGCACTGTTATTTTGTTTGTTTGTTTGTTTATTTATTGCCACATCAGCAACTTATGACTGGTTCATGGCTAGATAATCAATGGCCTTACATCATAATAACAACTTTATAACTCCATAATTCAATCAAAGATTTCCAGGGCATTGTACATTATTATCTAATTGTTGCATTTTACATATATAAAGTACATATATATCCCAAAGCTTCAAGGCATATTCATTATATAATATAAATAAACAGATACATGCCTCTTGCACAGACATTAGTAGTAATGAGGACTTTCTCCTTGCCGTCTCGGAAGCGTTCAATAACTGCGGCTCTCTGCTCGACCACCATTTCTCCACTGAGCAGCGCCACCTGGTGGCCCTCTCTGGACATCTGGCCAGCAAGCCAGTTGGCCATTTTTCTAGTCTGAAAAAAAGATGACAGCATGAGATGAGTGAAAGCAGCTTAAACACAGATATCAACCATGCAAGGGGCAAACAGACTGACATGACAGAAGATCATAGCTTGTGCGATAGTGATGGCTCCATAGATGTTACAGAGCGCATTGAACTTGTCTTCTTTGCTGTTGCAGAGCACGTAGTACTGCTTGATAGTGTCCAGGGTCTCCTCTTCTCGTTTTAGCTTGATGATGTTGGGATCCGGCACGACCCGCTCTGCAAACTTCCACACAGAGTCCTCAAAGGTGGCTGAGAAAAGCAGCATCTGACAGCCTTTGGGCAGCATTCTGTGAGAGATGGCAAATAAACAGTTTATACTCTGTTTTTTGCTTCATCACGTTGCCACTTTTTTGAAGTTACTTTTAAGTTTGTAATTTAAATGCACACAGACTGATTGTTTTGCTGAATAAGACTGTACCATCAGGTTTTTACCTATATTTATTTTTTGACTCTTAAAGTGCTGGTAGCCATTGAATTGCATTTAATGATTCACCAAGGAATGATTTTTTCAGATAAAAATATTCTTTGTTCTACTAAAGAAAAATTTAAGTCAATTATGATATTCCTGTGAAATATTCCTTAATAATACAAATCAAATTCAATTAAAATAGAGGTTTAAAAATATATTTATTTATTTATTACAAAATATTATTATTTAAGGCATTTATACTAAAAAATACCAAGGTTCTCACCTTTCCACAGGACAGTGGAGATTACAGACAGGAAAGTGTGGGGAGTAGAGAGAAGAGAAGGATCGGCAAAGGACCTTGAGCCGGGAATCGAACTCAGGTTGCCGTGAGCACCTTAGTGCTATGTGTCGACGCTCTAACCACTAGACTAGGCTATTTGACTAGGCATTTATTAATTATTCATTCATTTTCCTTCGACTTAGTCCCTTTATTCATCAGGGGTCACCACAGCGGATATCTAGCATATGTTTTACACAGCGGATTCCCTTCCAGCTGCAACCCATACTGGGAAACATCCATACACACTCATACACTACGGCCAATTTAGTTTATTCAATTCCCCTATAGCGCATGTCTTTGGACTGTGGGGGAAACCAGAGCACCCAGAGTAAACCCATGGCAACATGGGGAGAACATGCAAACTCCACACAGAAAAGCCAACTGATCCAGCCGGGACTCGAACCAGCGACCTTCTTGCTCTGAGGCGACAGTTCTAACCACTGAGCCACTATGTGGCCCCATTTATGAATTATTAAGGCAATAATTGTTCATTATTGATTGTCACAATTAGATTGATTTAAGTGTGATTTAACATTGAGCATTTGCTGATTCCTAATCAAATATATTTTTCTCCTAGTATTATTATAGAAATTATTAAAGATAATTTAGATTTATATAATAACACTAGGAGAAAAATATATATTTGACTAGTATTATTATGCAAATTATTTAAAGAGTTTAGATTTATAAAATATTCATTCATTCATTTTCCTTCGGCTTAGTCCTTTTATTTATCAGGGGTTGCAACAGTGGAATGAACCACCAACTTCTCCAACTCAAATCTCTTCGCCAACTCAAATATATTTTTTTCCTAGTATTGTTATGTAAATTATTAAAGAGAGTTTAGATTTACATAATAATACTAGGAGAAATATATATTTGACTAGTATTATTATTATTATATAAATTACTTAAAAAGTTTAGATTTATATAAAACTAGTCAAATATATTTTCTCCTAGTATTTTTGAATCTAAACTCTTTAATAATTTCTATAATAATACTAGTCAAATATATTTTTCTTCTAGTTCTATTGCATAAATTATTTAAGAGAATGTAGATTTTTTTGCCATATCAGCATCAATGGCTATTTCATGGAAACACAAAATGCAGTTTTTAAACAATACTTTTCTATAAAACAGGTTTGTAACAATAAAAAGACAAATCTAAAACTGTTTAAGACCTACTTTTGATTAAACATTCTTCACATTTAAAAAGAATTCCTCTCCAAATATAGACTTATAACATTAAAAATAGGTTTCAAAGCCTGTTCTCCAAACACTAGGAAAAGTGGACCTCTGAATGCGAATGCTCTGGTCCTGATGTCCCTGTGTGGCGATCATGACATCGGCCTCGTCCAGAACAAACACTTTGATCATTTTGGGGTCGATGAGTTTCAGCTTAATGCACCAGTCCAGAACAGTCCCAGGTGTGCCGATGACGATCTGCTCCTTGATCCTTACGCCTCGCTCCACTGACAGACAATACAGCAGCCGTCATGCATCTACATATCGCAAGATTCAGAGGCTTCATTTAAGATGCTTACTTCTATGTCCTCGAACTGCATATGCCAGTGTGACTTCTGGATAAAACTTGCCCATCTGCTCGATGACTTTACCCGTCTGCAGGGCCAGCTCATATGTGGGGGAAATGCACAAACACTGGACGACAGACACAGAGAATTAACAACATTTACGGTACATCACACCTCATGCTCAAATGAAATCTCATTGCTTTGGCTTTGTGAGTTAAAGCAAAAACATATTTAGCAGATTTGGAAAAAAAAAAACAAAAAACCTTGTAAATAGTGCATTTTTGTTTTGTGTATTACGTTTTGCGAAGTGTTTCGTAAAAATCAAGTGGCAACCTCCCGTTCGTAAAGCCAATACGGAAGTGACTGAAACTGCAATTCATCGACTAGCCTTTGGGGGCTGGCTCCAGAAAGTCCAGATGTTCACTGACTGCAATGCTAATTTGGCCAATTTTACAGCTATTAAAAACTTGTTTACAGTTTGGGAAAATAGATGGTTTTGGTGCATATAGCTGATATTAACCTTTATGACAACTGTGAGGGGGTGAATTTGTTTATAACTCATCCGTTTCATTTTTATTAAGTTATATGAAGTCTACATAATTAAGGGTGTGGACACTTGAGTGACAGCTAGGTCTCGCTGGTTGCCATCATGTCATTCAGGCTGATTATCCGCTGAACTCGGCATATATATCGTATTTTTGTCTTGAGTTATGTGGCTTTACATAGTCTATTGCCTTTTGGAATTATTCCCTAGTTATCAGATAATATGGCATGCTGTGTGCAATTAATTGTGCTAACAAACCATTCAAGTCCTCCATTTCCCAGGTGAGTGAAATTATATTCTTATCTACCACATCTATGAATGTATTTCATTTACTTTAGATAATGTATCATTTATAATTCTCTTTCGAACTTAAATGCACTCCAAAATCTGACAAATGTTGTCATACAGTGTTACGCCTGGATTTCATTAATAGCCTTGCATTTACTAACACCGACTATATTTGCAGTATGTGGAAGTAATTCACGTTTTCCTCCTGTAGAAGAACATCATAGGAGCAATGCTTAGTGGCTCAATGTATTACAACAGTGTTTTAAAGCACTAAACACTTTATTGATATAGTATAGAACCAAGCACATGTGGTCAGAACACAAACGAGTCGCAGCTATTGAAGTATTAAGCTTTTCTCCCAAAAGAAAAGCCTGTCAAAGCAAAATGCTAGCAGGCGTCTGTAGCTCCACTCACACTCTGCCTCTTTGCCCTTGTTTGGTATCCCCCAGTTGGTGCGATGACGCACAAACAAAATGGCAATAGTGTCAGTTTCCAACATCAAGCAGCATTTTTAGCCGTTTTTAACGTCTAAAAAAGAATGGAAGCGAATGAGACCAGAAGTCTCGAGCCAAAATGATTCAAATGGCAGTGCCCGTTTGTATGTAAAGAATAAGGTAAACCATTTTGAGGGATGTAAACAAAAAAAATGGTCAAAACGTATTTCCTGTTTTACATTTTTAAGTTCTATTGTTTGCGAGGATCTAAAAATAGCCACATATTGATAATGTTATAAGTAGGCCCACACAAAATCTGCTCGTGCAGAAAGCCGCAGATTTTCAGCCCATCATTGATTCTATTTATTTAGTTGTGAGTAAATGTGTGTAAATTAATATTTATTCAGTTTTTAAATTAATCTCAGAAATATTACTGACTGATATAAAAACATTAATATGATTTACTGACAATACAGTTTGTAAAAGTAATAATTTCTGTCTTTTTTTTTTAGGACAAACTACTGTTGTCCTAAAAAAAAAAACTACAAAAAAAAGTTAAAAAAAAAAATCTTACACATACCTTTGGAACGGTATAGCAGAAAAATTTGGCGGTTTTAAAACCTTGACTTTTCCAAACCGCGGTATACCTTGAAAACAATTATCGTCCCATGCCTAATTTGACATGCCCCGCCCCCAGCAAGACGCTTCCCATTAAAACAGGGAAGGAGCTACAGTATGTTCCACCCTCTCTTCGTGTTTCGGTTGAGATTAAGTCAAACATAAATTTTCTTTTTTTTAAAAAGCACATTTTAAAGCACTTCACTGAACCCTTAAAAATAACTTAAACAAAAAGTAGTAAAAGAATCATGTACTCTATCACATTTAAGCATTTTGCATTATTTTACATTAATAATGATTCCCTTTACTGTAAATTATACATCTGTTGCATGTCATTCTAGTGTTTTCACTTCTTGTTCACTGCACAAAAGAAAATTCATTTTGTTAGATTTCTGGCCCAATACATGATAAAATACAGTAATTTTGAGATATGTAATGGAAAATAAAGTGTAATAAAAACAAAACAGGTGGTTATGAGTGTGTTTTTAAAGTTTTACTATCACTAGTCTAAACAAAGACATCAAAATGGACAAGTGCTTGAAATAGCCATGGTTTTGAATGAGGTGTCACGCTTCAAATCAGAATTAAAGGGAACACTCGAGTGAGTCTTGGTTTTTAAACTCACCTGCGACCATTTACAGGCTGGGTCCACATGACTGAGCATGGCCAGAACGAAAGCAGCCGTTTTACCAGTGCCAGACTGAGACTGAGCAATTAGATTCTGAGGTCTGGGAGTTAGCATAAAAAAAAAATTAATCAAGTAGATGTTCGTTCATATGAATGTTATATTAAAACCACCTTAAAATACAGTTCAAGTCAAAATTATTAACCCTCCAGATTTATTAGGCCCCACTCTATAAGATTTTCCCAAATTTCTGTTTAACGGAAAAATCTCTAAACATAATAGTTTTAATAACTTATAACTGATTTCTTTCATCTTTGCCATGATGGCAGTACATATTTAGACAGTCAAAAGAAATATTGCTTAAGAGAGCTAATAACAATGACCTTAAAATTTTATTTTTTTATTTTTTTTAATTAAAGCTACTTTTATTCTAGTTAAAACAAAACAAATAATAAGAAAAAATATTATAGGAAATACTTTGAAAAATTCCTTTCTCCGTTAAACAAAATTTGGGAAATATTTGAAAAAAAAAAATTAAATAATTAAAAAAAAAATCATAGGATCGTTCAGAATTTTGACTTCAAGCATACATACTTTCACATTATTATATTTCACATATTTTCACATTACAAATAATAAAAAGGTTCAATATTGAGCAACAAATATACAATCATTGCAATAAAAACAACTAGCAAGAATAATATCTATGCACCTAAACCCGTATGTGGGTGTTCACTTTTAAAAACCTTTCAGTTTAATATTGAAAGTTAAGAGCCAAAGGGACTCAACTCACGTAACCCTCTACTAAAATAGAATTTATGATATTTATTAACTTACGGTTCGGCGAGCATCATGGGAAGGGCATTCTCTTGGATTTTAGAGGGTCTGTTGAAGCCCATTTCATAGACGCCTTTGAGCAACTGAGGTTTCCTGAGTTACACAAATGAAAACTAATGAAAGAAACTGTCCAATGGTCTTAAATCTTTTTTTTTTAAATATTCAACAAGACAGTTTGCAGTAATTGTTCTGAATGCTTGCAATATGGTTTAAGAGATCAGTCAGTAGGACTTTTGTAATGTTTTTGAAATGTCACTAGTCTAAGATGCATTTATACATTCACAAAAACAGTAATATTGTTGTAATGTTATTTGAGATATGTCATTTTATCATTAGTACTCACAGTCTCAGCTCCTCGAAGGTCTTGACTGAATAAAGAGGAGAGTTTGGGTCTCTCTGAAGAACCTCCACCTGGTTTGTGTTATTGACCAGATTGCTTCTGATCAGCTTGTTCAGGAGACTCTGTGTGGCTCTGTCCTCTAAAATTAGTAAATTGGGAAAAAAATCTAATAAATAAATAAATAAATAAATAAGTAGGCTTACTATGATGATCTAAATCTATAAAAGCTTGGTGTAATTTGAAGAAATATGATGCAAGCAAACTATTTATAAAGCTCACATTGGGCAAGTTTGTGCTGTTAAAACTTAATTTAGGGAAGTCTGAAAGCTGCCTTGATGCACACTAAACAAGTGGGCTGAGACCCATGAAAATATGGGTCTTGGTTGACTTCAAAATAAAATCTGGTGTGGTTTGACTCTGGTAATGAAACAGCATATAAACCATAGCTTTTTTGTTTTTTTTCCCCACTGTCATATTTCACATTATAGTTCAATATAGGTTTTCAATAGCTTTTTTTGACTCCTTTAAACATTTTAGAAGCTCTCGTGACAAAATGATATGCTCCTCATATGATCCTCAGCTGATGAAAAAATACCATCACACGTATACAACAGGCATGTTCAGCGCAGCACATGGCATAGTTTTGGATGTTCGGTAAGTTCTGTCACTAAACAAAGCCTTTTTAATGTTTTTCTTTGGTTAACATTACAGTGTTAAAGGAATACTTCTCCCAAAAATGAAGATTTACAGTTAATTTACTAATGCTCAGGTCATCTAAGATGTAGGTGACTTTTCTTCTTCAGTAGATCATTTAAGATTTTTAGCTGAATCTGTGGTTCTTGGTGATTCGTCAATGGTCATCCGTTTTTTTTAGAGCAAATATAAAAACAAGTCCAAATTAATCTCGTGGCGCCTACGGTCCGTTCTGCGTTCGTGGATTACTCAATTAGCTGGATTTGGTTATTGACGATTTGACATGATCCAGAATCGTTTCGTTCTTCAAAACTCACTTGTTGTCATAGCAACAGTCCTGGTCGCTCAAACCTGCTCAGGCGCAGCCTTATTTCATATAAACTAGATTAGATTGGGTCATTTCAAGCAAAGGTAATACTGAAAGTATGTACCGAATTCTGATATCGTCTTACAGTAGACGTTATATACACTTAAGGAGTTAAAAATAATGAAAAATATATTTAATATATTTATTTAAAATTATACATATAGATATAATTATATATAAGGGGTGGCACAGTGGCTCAGTGGGTAGCGCTGTCATTTCACAGCAAGGCGGTCGCTGGATCAAGCCTTGGGTAGGTCAGTAGGCATTTCTGTGTGGAGTCTGCATGTTCTCCCCGTGTTTGCGTGGGTTTCCTCCAGGGGCTCTGGTTACCCCCACAATCCAAAGACAAGCGCTATAGGTGAATTGGGTAAGCTAAATTGTCCGTAGTGTATATGTGTGAATGAGTGTCTATGGTTTTTAAATTTTGTTTGAAGTTTTAAATCCTCAAAATATATAAATTAAAAGTATGCAATCTGCACAACGAAATACAAGTTCAAAGCTGTCATGGGGTGGTTCTCTGCAATTAAGGGGTTCAAAGAGAACATTTATTAATATGTACTTTTTAGATACAAACACATACTATTTTAATGTACCAGCTTTAGCACAATTTGTGTATGATAATAGACATGCAGAATATTCTAATAATTCTATTCTAATAATTTATGCAGTCATGCACATGTTTTGACAGCTAATATGATGGTGATTTGATGGTTTACTAAAGTTGCAGACAACTTTACCGATATCAAAATGCTTTTTTGATGCAAAATTTATTTAAACAGCCAGTTATTCCTTACAATGATTAAAAACTTGACTAGGTCTAGGCTAAAATAATAAAGAAAATCCAATTTTCTCTATAAGCTCTATAAGCAAAAATAAATAGATTGCTAAATACTCTTGACACATGAAAGTGTAAAGCTCACAACAAATGTGTAAAGTTATTGCGCATCATATTTAACAGTTTACTACAAATTTTATATAATTTTGCTCACATGGATAATTGAATATTAATCAGATGATGTCATTACGCTCTTGTGGTGTCAGTCAATCATTGCATTGCCGATCATGATTTTGAAAATCGATAGATCTGTCCTTCACAACACACGCAGCAATCTCAGAACAATTCATCCAGACATTTTAATCTGATTCGCGAACTTGTTAGAAGAAATGCATTAGCCAGAAATCAGTGATCAAGATTAAAAGATCCAGGATCTGCCAAATCATCTTAGATCATTTAAGTGAGGAACAAAAAACGGACCCCTGATCTGATTAAGAAACTGAACAATTCTCTGCATGCGCACACACACACGCGAGAGTAGTGAGCACAATCTTCCGGTTGCTTGATGACATATGCGCGAGCACGCACTCAGACACGAGTTCATTTATCAGAATGGAGTCATGCTGCCTGGAAGCATAATTTATAGCAGTGGTCGCATCTTAATCACAGGTAAGAACCATTCTGGCAAAAACATGCATCCTCATTCTTGTCACCTCCCATCTGAGTGCACTCAACCATATGTCATCAAGCATGCTCACTAGAAGAGAACTGTTTGCCCAGGCTGTGGATTAAAGCTGATAATATTGTAAATAGCGTTTAATATCTTGTACAGACCAATTGTTTCACCTCATGAACTTTCATTAGGAACTTAATGATCCTGAGAATAAAATCTTGTACATCTTCAGTGACTTAAGGGGAGTAAATTAAGTGTAAATTTTCATTTTTAAATGAACCTTCCCTTTAACACTATACAATCCAGGATTAAATGTGTCAGCAAACTGTATGTACTGCATGTATGCAAGTATGCATGTATGTATACACACACACACACACAAAGTAATGAGCAATTGGCTGAAATAATGGTAAATTAGACTGTTTAAAAAAACGAACCTTTTTCGTCTTCGTCGTCATCACCTAAAGAACAAAAAATACAAGACATTAGAGAAAAAAAATGCAATTAATTTGAACAGGTTTCTTTTCATAACTACAGACAATATATCTCTACATTTTAAAATAATAAGGTCACACAAAGGGTCCAAAGGGGTCCATGAAGTTACACAAAATGTCCAAAAACTCATCTTTTATTACAAAACTGTATGACTTTGGTCTTTCGAAAACCAAGTAAATTCCAAGTTTATAAGTTAAAAAGACAAGTTTAAATCTATTTTAAAACCTACTGTGACATTGCAGTTGTGAAGTTTGAAAGTCATACAGGATTGTAACTAAAATGTATTTCTATGAAAACCACGACTTTAATGCATGTAAAACAGGACTAACAAGTTACCATTATTATGATGCAAAGATGCATTTTCTGCTTCCATGATCCGCAGGTTTCCAACCTGTTTTCAACAAAAGAATTGACAGTTTTAGTAAATATTTAAAAATATAAACATTTATCATGTCAATAATAACTTTTTAAGTCGATCAAACAAAAATAAGGGGTTATAAACAAGATATATTTTATTCTCACATTCATTGATTTCAGTGGCCTCTATTTAGTTTAGTGTTACTTTGAATATGGGGTCTGAATTTGCATGCAAGTACGACTTGAAAACAACATTAGCACTGTGAAAAATGCTGTACTTTAATAGTCATTGGCTGATAATATGATTGTCCTGTTTATTATTTGCAAATAATACTTTCCTGAATTATAAATTAAGGAGTGTGTCTGAATGTGCGAATATAAAACCCACTTCACCTTAATGTAAAGTTAACGTAAACTAAAAACTCACAAACGTTAGCTTTTAAATCACAGAAAACTTTCAAGTCAAAATTATATCTACATTTAAAATCTCTACAGGCCGCGTCTCAAAATGAATTTAGAAAGCATCATGATTACTAAAACATCGCCTCAAACGTGCCTGTGTCATATAAACGCAAAGTAGGCAGTTCACTAGGATTTGAGACGCGTCCAGCGCCTGACTCACAGCGGCTAGTGCGCTAATCTATCACAACACGATTAAAACAACAGTTTCACTCACAGACTTGGTTGTAGACTCTTGTTCGTCCACGGCTAGAGCCCACGAGTCGGTTGACATGGCTCAATCGCAGTTATATGAACTTTTTAGGAGGTCTCGATGATAACTCTTCTGATGATGGACTGGTCACTTCACGCGGCTTCACGAGAACGCGCACACTGTCAGCGCGCGCTCACAGAACGCTGTCCGGCCGGAAGTTATTATCACACGATGCTCGGTTCCAGTTTATTATTAATTTCGACCGATTTTATCTGTAAGTATCTATGATTTATTCAAAATCCCTCTATAAATTGTGACATGAGTTAGTCTATTTTTGTACAAAGATGTTTGTGCAGATAATTTCTCACATTTTTGGTTTATTTTGACGTTTAGCCTAAATTAAATGGATCAGTCTGACAGAAAACATATGACACTTTTGCTATTATAAAATGTTGAGCCTAAACATGGTTTTATTATAGTAAAAGTGTGGTATGTTTTCTGTCAGATTGATTAACATTTAATTTGTAGTATTTTCTTTAATATGATTTGTTTGCCAATGACTTTTGGCCAAAACAATGCTTAGATATTTTTGTACATTTACTAAGTTACATTTTATACTTAATGGCAGTTTATATCTGCATGTGTTAAACTGTATTTTCTACTATGGTAATATTCATTCAATCGTTTTCCTTCGGCTTAGTCGCTTTATTTTTCAGGAGTCGCCACAGCAGAATGAACCGCCAACTTATCCAGCATATGTTTTACACAACAGATGCCCTTCCAGCTGCAATCCAGTACTAGGAAACATCCATACACAGTCATTCACATGCGTAAACTGCAGATAATTTAGTTTATTTAATTCACCTATACCGCATTTCTTTGGACTGTGGGGGAAACCGGAGCACCCGGAGGAAACCGACGTCAGCAAAAACTCTACACAGAAACTGACCCATCAACTGACCCAGCTGGGACTTGAATCAGCGACCTTCTTGCTTTGATGCAACAGTGCTAACCCCTGAGCCGCCGTGCCACCTACTACGGTAATGTTAAAAAAATTATTATAGAAATTTGACTTTAACAGAAAATTTAGGCGTCAATACACAACTTGCCCAGTATCTCTGAAATTAATCATGTTTACTTTATTAAGACACTCATTTATTCTTCTAAACTAGATCAAAATCCTTCTTGTAACACTCTGTAACCACAATTAACTTACAGTAAAACTTACAACAATGTTTTTGGCAAATTGATTATATAATTGCACCACAGTTTTACTACAAATACCATGATTATATTATGGTAAGTGCTGCAAAACATTGGTTAATTTAGGATTTCCATGATTTAACTAGAAATAAAAACATATTAATTATTTGTAATAAAATCTTGGTTAGGGGTGACACAGTAGCTCAGTGGTTAGCACTGTCGCCTCACAGCAAGAAGGTTGCTGGTTCGACTCCCAGCTGGATCAGTTGGCATTTCTGGCGAGCTTGCATGTTCTCCCCATGTTCGCGTCAGTTTCCTCCGGGTGCTCCGGTTTCCCACACAGTCCAAAGACATGTGGTTTAGGTGAATTGGGTAAACTAAATTGGGCGTAGTGAATGTGAGTGTGTATGTTTCCCAGTATTGGGTTGCAGTTGGAAGGGCATCCACTGTGTAAAACATACGCTGGATAAGTTGGCGGTTCATTCCGCTGTAGCGACCCCTGATTAATAAAGGGACTAAGCCAAAGGACATGAATGAATAAATGAATAAAATTACTAGTTCATTTTCAGAAGGGACACACTAGTGGTAATTCTGGAAGAAAAGGTACATCCATATATTAAGGGGAGGAAAGCAATACGCACTATTATACAGTGTGTACATTTTTCAAAAATAATACCTTCCTTACCATCATATAGGAAGTCATAGTTGATGTAACCATGGCGATAGGAATGCAATGCGCTATGCTAGAAATACCACATCCAAACATTGGCTACTGTGTAAGAAACATGCCAGGGGATTTTCCATTTAAATGTTGAACATTTTCTTCTGACCCAATTAAAACCCATACAGATAGTAAACTTTAAAGTCAGAGCTCACCAAAAGTGAAAATTTCTCATCATTTATTCACCCTCCATTTGGTCCAAACCTGTTTGACTTATTTCTTCTGCTGAATACAAAGGGTTACCCAGTACTGGGTTGCTGGTGGAAGGGCATCCGCTGTGTAAAACATATGCTAGAATAGTTTTCAGTTCACTCTGCTGTAGCAGCGCCTGATAAACAAGGGATTAAGGTGAAGGAAAATGAATGAACGAATAAACACAAAGGACGATATTTTGAAGCAAGCTGCAAACCTTAGACTTCCATAGTATTTGTCAATTTGTGATTTCTAGCTTTCAGCTTTCTTTAAAAATATCTTCATAGTGTTCAACATGAAGAAACATAAAGGTTTGTAACCACTTGAGCGTGAGTAAAGAGAGAGTAAATGTTCAGTTTTGGGTAAACTGTCCTTTAACTCTCTATTGACTGATGATTTACAAACGAGAAGGATCACAGAACGCTTGTTAACATTTGGAAGCCCTTTTTTTCTTATGTTAAAACTCTCCATCTGGATCTAGACTGATCACCCTTGCTAGCTCTTCACAATAAGAATACATCAGTTTGTGATCTTTCATTACTCGAATTGCAACATTGAGATTAGGCATGGGACGATAACCTTTTTCAAGGCATACCGCGGTTTGGAAAAGTCAAGGTTTTCATACAGCCAAAATGTTCTGCTATAACGTTCCTAAGGTACAGTATGTGGAAGATTTTTTATTTACAATTTTTTTTTTCAATTTTACTGTAAATTGTAAAGACATCTGTGTTTTTGAAACAAATAAAGACAGCAGAAGTCAATGATTCACTTGAATTATTTAGCCTGACATGTTTACTGTTCCAAAATATTATAAATGTTTCTCAAAATAAAATATATTGTGTTCAAAGGGGGAAAAGGTTTTGATTTTTAGCCAGACATTTAAAAAGAATATATTTTAGAGCAGTAATCACAATACTGTCATACCGTGAAACCGTGATATTTTTATCCAAGGTTATCATACCGTCAGAATCTTATACCGGCCCATGTCTAATTGAGATTGTTGCATAAATGTAGACTTCTGCCCCTCATTTAGTAGTGCAGTTGGGTTTTATTTTATTTTAATATTTTTTTCATTTATTATTATTTTTTTTAAACTATTCCTATAAGAGTTGATTGATATGTCTGTAAAATGTAAAACTGTTAAACAAATCCTAAATAAAAATCTAACGAGAATGCAGTAATTCATCCAATTTTATGAAATAGTGATCCTGCATTAGGCATGGGCCAGTATAAGATTCTGACAGTATGATAACCTTGGATAAAAATATCACCGTTTCACTGACTGTATTGTGATCATTGCTCTGAAATATATTCATTTAAATGTCTGGCTAAAAAAACAAAACCTTTTCCCCTTTGAACACAATATATTTTATTTTGAGAAACATTTAAAGGATTTTTGGAGCAGTTAACATGTCAGGCTAAATAATTCAGATGCATCATTGACTGCATGCCTTCATTAGTTTCAATAACACAGATTTCTTTAAATTTAGAAATTACATTTGTTTTAAAGATTTTAAAACACTTATCTTTGGAAATATTTTTTGCTGGAGAGACTGTTGTCCTAAAAACAAACAAACAAAAAAATCTTACACATAATTTAGGAGCAGAAAAGTTTGATGGTTTTAAAACCTTGACTTTTCCAAACCGCTGTATACCTTGAAAACGGTTATCGTCTCATGCCTATCCTACATATCGTCGATTTTCAACCCAAGAAAATGAAGGTTAAAAATGATGTTTCACTTATCTGTCTTGTCAAAACCTGCAGTATGGTTTTGTTTATTTGTGCGTTCAGTAATGTATCATTATACTGTATTGAAAAATGATTGATTATTTACAGATTATTTTGCAGCTCATATTTATGAATGTCGTCCATTCCCTTCGCTTTGCTCCTGGATTTGACGTATATTCTCAATTATTGCAGATGAACCTCCGCAGCCCTCTGTAAATCCCAGCAGACGAGATAAGGGACGTTCAGGAAGAGCGAGTGAGCAAGAGAGAGAGAAAGAGAGACAGTAAATAGCACATGTTAATTTAATTGAGCAACAGAAGCTGAGATTCGAGCCAAAGCAGCGCACATCACTAACCACACACACACACTTTCTCCAACCAACCTGTTGTCTTTTAAGAAGCCCTGGAGGCTCCATATTGATTGTCATGGTTACGTCCTCTGCAAAAGCAGATTAATCAGACGCCACGGCCATGAAATGCATTCATAAAATAATAATAAATCAACGCCTGTCATATTGAAACCAAGATAGTGAGCTTAGGAAATCATGAATGATTGAAGGAAAGAATAAAATAAATAAATAAAACGTCAGTCTGAATCCTCATCATCTGTGATCTCTCACCCTCCCCTCATTTCCCCCCATGCATGGTGTTGCATTTCAGCCCGTGGAACCCTATCAAATAGGATACATGAATGGGCTCTCGTCACTGATTACGGAGAGACCGAGAGGTGGGGGAGAGCTGGTAGGTGGGTGGTACAGATGCTGAGGGGAGAATTGAGCGTTGGCGGGGGGGTTGGCTGGTGGGGTTCGTCTTTAATCTGTTGCACAGGACAAGCTCTTGCGTTCCTGCCACAGCTTCATAACCACATGTTGCTGCGCTGATTGACTGCGTTAAGCTTCCTCCAGCTGCTTCTATATCTGTCAGTCTCTCTCTCTTTCTCTCCAACCTCCCTCCTGTCTTCATTTGGTTCAGTTGTTGCGTCCATCTCCAAGAGGAGCTCAAAGAGGAGCTTTTTTCCAGAGTTGCAGCAACCTGATGTTATTTTTGTGGACAAGCAGCCTTCGAGAGGGAATTGCGAATGCTGCAGATGTGAGGTAAGACTTCTGGAAAAAGTGCACGAGGAACTGAACTCCAAAGGGTTTGATTGATTTAGTTTTGCATTTGAGTGTGTCTGTTTTTTGCTTGCAAAGTGATGGATCTGTAGTCTGCTGTGGATCAACAGGTGGTTGTTTCTGTTTTCCTGCAACGTGTGTGTTTGTTTGTGTGTGTGTGTGTGGTGGCAGCCGTGCAGAGCGTGTGTGTAGTGGGTGATTTGGCTGCTTCGTTGGGAGTGATTCACACGCTTTTGCTCCAGGGAGAGGATGACGGGAGGCGGGGGTGATCATTGTCTGTCACTTTTGGGATCTCCTCGTTTGGGCCCCCTTGGTTATAAAATATAAAGCCGGAAAGAGATGTTTTTTATGCAGTTGATAAACAAATCACAAGGAGACTTAACTATTTTGGGTATCGTCATAAAAGTGGATAATTCATGCAAATTCATATGAATTAATTGGTAGGATTTTTTAAAAAGGGGGCGTGCTCCCAAACCCCTCCCCAAAATCCAACTGTACTAAAATCGTCAAATTTTTATGAATCAAATAGTTACAAATGTGGGATTGTGTTGAACAAATAAATCTCTCTGAAATTGATTTCGTTCTTTTACTGGGGCTTTCTGCTTTGCTTGGTTTATTTAAAAGCTTGCGATTAGGGCTGGGCTGATAAACGATATTATATCGAATCGTCATAAAATTTATGTATGTAATTTATTTAATTTATGTTTGATAACAATGAATTTATGTGATTTATGTCAAAAACAATGATAAGCTCTGGACTTTTGTACTCTATATTGATCCAGATCCAATCACACAGCAGAAATATGCAACAATGGGAATCTAAACGTGTGCTGACATTCGAGATGTACGGATTTTTCAGCCACCGAAAATATATTAGCCGAAAATTTATGTCGTTTAATGGACCCTGTAATTTTTGTGGCTTGAGTCATTATTGGGGTACTCTTTTAAATCTGGAAGCATTAACAACTTATATGCAAATATATATCGTTATCGATATATATAGTTCAATATGAAAAATAATTATCGAGATTGCATTTTCGTCTTATAGCCCAGCCCTTCTTGTGGTTATTAAAATTTAATAGATAATGATTGCTTTTTTTCAGGTTGCATTCTTTTGGTTTATTCCAAAAATGAAAATTTATTCTCTCGTCCTCAAGTGAGTTTTGCTCTTTATGAGTTTCTTTCTTCTGTTGAACACAAAATAAGATATTTTGACATCCATAGTATGGAAAACAAATACCATGGAAGTCAATGGTTACAGATTTCCATTATTCTTTAAAACATCTTCTTTTTGTGTTCAACAGAAGAAAGAAACTCAAACATGTTTGGAACAAGTGAACGGTGAGTAAATATTGACAGAATATGCAGTTTTGGTTGAACTATCTCTTTAATTTCTGTAGTAGAACATTTTAGATTGCAAAAAAAATCTTTAAAATAATGATCTAATTATCTTTAAAAATTAATTTTTTTCTTATTGTAAGGTTTTACTTATCTAGATGACATTTTAACACTAAGAATCTTTATTTAAGGTGTAGAGAGGCAATAAAAGAGCCTTTATGTTTAAGAATGATTTTGGTAAATTTTACATCACGTTTAAAGCTGAAATTGGCATGGCGTTGTGCATAAATGTTGGCTTCTCTCAGTACACATGATGGCAGTGTTTGACCGCTTTGCCATGTGTCACAGCAGTCGGGAGCAAGGGGAAAATCTGTTGCACTCCTCTGTCCACTCTTGGCATTTTGCCAATCCCTAATCTATTAGAGAGGGGTGGCATTTCTCTGTCAGCCATGTGGACGCCTCGACGAAAGCGTCTGTTTCTGTTCTGTAATGACGAGGACCTGTTTAATCTCAAATATTAATATCCTCTGAGAATAATTGCTGCTTAATTTGCAGTTTGGCTGGAAAATCGAGACACATTTCCAAAATACTGTCCCTCTGTGGAAATTCAACATGTTAGATGGAAATCAGAGCATTGGGCTAAATGAGACAGTGGTTTGCTTTTCAAATATTCTCAGAGGATGTTTGTTGTTCAGAGCTCAGGAGAGTTAATTGAATTTTTGATTATGTTTGTTTCAGAGATAGCAGATTGAGTGGGAAACCTGTTTGGTAACCATTGATATACTTTCTTAATTTCGTTTAATGACTACTGCTTTGAGTATGTGAGTTCGTCACAGATGTTTCTCTTAATAATAATCTTGAATCTTAATCTTAAAGATAAACAGAGACACAAATGCTGATATGCAATAAGACTAATATACAGTAAATGTGATGATTACCAGTAGCAGTTGACAGATGTGGGTTTTTCAGTTTCTGGTGACATTAGAGCTTATATGATTTTGTATTATAATTAATTCAAATAAGACGGCAAATTCATTTTGTGTTCATTCATTCATTTTCCTTCAGCTTAGTCTCTTATTTAGCAGGGGTCGCCACAGTGGAATGAACCACCAACTATTTTAGCATATATTTTACTCAGCAGATGCCCTTCAAGCCGCAACCCAGTACTGGGAAAACACCCCCACACACTTATTCACATACGTTCATCTCCACCACAGACAATTTAGCTAATCCAAATCACCTGTAATGCATGTCTTTGGACTGTGGGGTTAACCGGAGCATGCGGAGGAAACCTACACGAACATGGGGGAGAACATGCAAACTCCACATAGAAATACCAACTGGTCCAACTGGGACTCGAACCAGTGACCTTCTTGCTGTGAGGCGTCAGTGCTAACCACTGAGCTACCGTGCCGCCTTAGTTTTGTGTATATGTGTTATTTTAAAATTATTATTTAAACATCAAATGTATACAATATACAGTACACAACATTCACTTTGAGTTTGTTAGAAGTCACAGTAAATATTTATATGAATAAAAATGTTTTCTTGAGCTTTTTATTGAAAGAATCCTGATATAAAGAATAAAATGTTTTTTAAAATTGGTAATAATAATGGAGGATAATATTGTAATGAAAATTCAGCTTTGAAATCACAAGAATAAATGACACCTTAAAACATGTTCAAATAGAAAAGCAGCTGTTAGTAAACTGTAATAATATTGCACAACGTGTTTTGCTCTATCAAATAATGGAGGCTTGGCGAACATAATAGACTTATTTGAGTAACATTTTAATAATCGTACCAACTTTTATTTGTGTATTAGCTCACAATGGCCAACAGCTTTACAAGATTACTATATTAGATGTGTGATTTTAGTCGGAGCACAATGCAAAGTCTTTTATTAAACTCTGTCTACAGATCTTAGAAGCACTTTCAAGTCTTTTATTGTCATTGTTTAGAAGAAACAAATGAGATATTCATATATACTGTATATCACAAAGAGATCTCAATTTCTTTATATTACTAGAACATTCCTTGTTTAAAGCTTATTAATCTTAGTGTTTATCAAGATCTCAGATATTCTCAAATGTTTGAGGTGAACCAAGAGAAAGGTTCTTTATCGTTTTGATGGTTCCACGAAGAACCTTTAACATCAGTGGTTAGCACTGTCACCTCACAGTAAGAAGGTCACCGGTTGGAGTCCTGGCTGGACCATTTCTGTTTGCATGTTTTCTCCGGGTGCTACGGTTTCCCACACAGTCTAAAGACATGGGCCATAGGTGAATTGAATAAACTAAATTGGCTGTAGTGTATGAGTGTGTGTGAATGATAGTGTATGGGTGTTTCCTAGTAATGGGTTGTGGCAGGAAGGGCATCTGCTGCGTTAAACATATGCTGGAGTAATTGGCGGTTCATTACGCTGTGATGACCTCTAAAATATACACTAAGCCGAAGGAAAATGAATGAATGAATGAATGCTTCTTTAGACCTTTAAATAAATGGTTCTTAATAGAAACATTATAGAGCTATAAAATAAAACGTTGAGTTGCAGCTTAGATCATTTTGTATTGAAATGTTTGAGCTCCTTTTGATGGTAGAGCGAGTTCTAGACTGAGAATATTGGTGCGTTTTTTCTATAAGGAGAAAAGGTCTGCCATGCATTAGCTTTTCATTTCAATCCCATTAGCGTCTAGGCTAGGGGAATCAATTGAGAAGTTAAGAGATCTCATTTGCACACTGAAAACCAGTTAATCTGAGTGTTACATCGTGTTAGTCACTTTATATGGAACTACCATTAATAGAACCAAGAGACACACATGCTGATCTGTATTATATCCACCTTTTTCTGCGTAGAATGACTGTTTCAAATTATGGGTGGCACTTCCGGTTCAGGAAACTTCCATTAAAAACAAAACTGAAACATTCATTCATTTTCTTTTCGGCTTAGTCCTTTTATTAATCGGGCGTCGCCACAGTGGAATGAACCACCAACTTATCCAGCATATGTTTTACGCAGCAGATGCCCTTCCAGCTGCAGCCCATCACTGGGAAACATCCATTCATTCATTCATTCATTCATTCATTCATTTATTTTCTTTTCGGCTTAGTGCCTTTATCAATCCGGGGTTGCCACAGAGGAATGAACCGCCAACTTATCCAGCATATGTTTTTCGCTGCAGATGCCCTTCCAACTGCAACCCATCACTGGGAAACATTCATACACACTCATTCACACTCATACACTACGGTCAATTTAGTTTACCCAATTCACCTATACCACATGTCTTTGGACTTGTGGGGGAAACCGGAGCACCCGGAGGAAACCCACGCAAACACCCACAAGAACATGCAAACTCCACACAGAAATGCCAACTGATGCAGCCTGGGCTCAAACCAGTGACCTTCTTGCTGTGAGGCGACAGCGCCACCACCATCACCACTGTGCCACCGTGTCACCCCAAAACTGAAACAGTCACTTATAATAACAATAATAATTAATAATTATTAATAATAATTAAGATGAATTTGATATTAGTCATCAGATTTCACACGTGTAGTCATTCATTCTTTGATGACTGGTCTAGTTTTGGGCAATTATTATATTAGACTTCTATATGAAATACCTAGAGCTTTGTTTTACCAAGCTGTCTATGGTTAGATGTCGATTAAACACCAAATTGCTTGATGGGTTAGGACTGTTTTTGTGGTCCAGTTCAGTTCAGTTGACTTTATTGGTACCCGTAGGTAGATTCTTTTTGCAGCAAAGTTTGGCATTGGATACAAACAATTAAATCACACATATACATATACAGTAACATATACACATATGCACACAAAAAAAGAATGTACATATAAAGTACATATAAAAAAGTACATTATAAAATATTACAATTTATTCAGAGCGACAATAGATGATAGGACAAAGCTATTCCAGTAACGTTTTGTCCTACTAAAAAGTATCTGAAACCTTCAACCCAAAGGGAGTTGGGTAACTCCTCAGACAGACGATGACAGCTACAGCTTCTTATGTTTTGGGCATTCCGTAAAAGCTGCCTACTATACAGGGAGTCAATACTCAGCTGTGATTTTCCAATCACTCTGCTAGACCACCTAAAAATTGAATAGAGTAAGCATATTGGGGCCAGTGTGAAACTTGATAGTTTCCTGAGACAAAAAGGCGCTGATGCCTCTTCTTGCACACAGTTTGCCTCAAAGTTTAAAAATGGTCAATAATTTTACCCAAATATTTGTAGTTCTCCACACATTCTACTTTTTGACCCCTGATATTAGTCATATATTAGTCAGCTGCTGTATGGTTTCTTCTAAAATCAATAATCATGTCCTTAGTTTATGATGGATTAAGTTTTAGATTGGACTCCTCACACCACTGAACTAAATGATCCACTATATATGGGACCATGACTATTTTCATCTCCTTGGACGAGACTTACAATCACAGTGTGGTCTGCATATTTTAGAATAATATGATTTTCAAATGTGCTCTGACACATGTCCAGGGTCAGATATGTTGTCACAAACATATAATGTATGAGAAATAGTGTCTTTTGGGGGCTGCACAATATGTTGTTTCAGCATCAACATCCTAATGTATGGATGTCGGAGTGATGTCGGGTTTATAGTTTACCAGGCACCACAGATTGGAAGATGCGATTTATGAAATCATAGAAAAGCTTAAACATAATAGAGTGAAAGTTTGCAAGCCCCTAACACCCCTTGTATAGGCACCCACCATGAGTTTAACAGAGGTTACTCTCATAATTTACGCAGAAGCATCATGGGAGATAAAATGTGGTTTACATAGTCTGAGTTGACCTCAGGTAAAAACTGTCGAGTCATGACATCAGCAGTGCTGCATCTGCTACAGTTGCCTGTTTGATGTGCCAGAGGCTTCAGTTCCCTTTGATGGCGCCGAGCCAGACCTGTGCTTTGTGTGCCAGAAATCCACCCGTGGGACTGGAGGTGGAGCCGACCTGTCAGAGGTCTTCACTCTGACAGCGGAGAAGCGTCCAGAGCCGTACAGATAATGCTGTTGTCTTCTCGTCTTCATTAATGCGACAGGCATGAGGCCAATGATAATGAGTTATGATGTGTGACGTCTTGTTTTTTTTATTTATTCCGTGAGCACAGCTACGATGGAAATTCTAGACACTTCAGACACACACAAAATGTCAAATACCAAACTTTTATTTGAAACCCTTCAAATAAAAGTTTGGTATTTGACATTTTGTGTGTGTCTGAAGTGTCTAGAATTGAGCGAACACTCTTTTTAAGTGCAATGTCATCCTTTTTATTGATGTTTTAAAAGAAAAATAGACATAATGTTTGTGTGATGAGTTTTTTTTTGTTTGTTTGTTTGCTTTAACTCCTTGTCTCTTACTTGTGTTTTTATATTTATATATATGCTCTGCTTTTATTTTTAGGTGTGACTTTTTAACATTCTGTCAAGGGTCTAGAGATGAAATTAGCCATTCTTGGCTAATGGGATGTATGCACACAGACTTTTGATTTCAGTCAGCCAGCCCCAGGGCCTCCGGTTAGTTGTCATCCCATACAAAATTGCTGCATTTAAGATCTGATTTCTTTAAAGGGCTATGAAAGCCCCCTCTTTCGGTTCAAATCTACCTTAGAAATTTTTCAAAAAATGGTCAGAGATGGGCGTGGAGTGCTGTGAGTAGAGGGAGGAGTTGGCGTGGCCGACAGTGCAGGGGAAAAAGAGGGGAGCAGACAGCTGTTGTCAGTTGGCTCACAAAATGAGACAAAAATTGTGAGAAGATGCGTGATTTTATAGTTTACAAAGTTAATATGCAAAGAAATAAACAGTAAGTAATTTAATGTCCTGCATTAAATGTCCTACATTTGTTATTTGTAACTTCATACACATAAATTTTTTATATCAATATAAAGATAATCTATAAATATAATATATACTATAAATGAGGAGGACGGTTTCCTCCTCAATCCCTGGGTCTGACTGCAGACACAGTGGATAGCAGTGCAGCAGGTCTTTTCCCCAGTCTATTCCAACCATTAGCCCTGCCGGTTATCTGGAAGATTTTAGGTGAATACGGCAGCACGGATGTAGGCGATTTGTCTGGATGGTAACAAACTCAACTGACAAAACACCATTCTCCAATTCTCATACAGCTCTCGCAGCAAAAATGCTTCCTACAAACCAACAGCTTTGCTGTATCCGCCCTGACAGAATCGCGGGGAAAAACATGCAACAAACCCAGTGGATCATGGAAACAAACACATTCGACTCGTGCCGTGCAGATCTCACACAGTCATTGGGTCACAGCTTGGCAGGTCTTCCTTGCCTTCGGAAAGCATGTGCTCTCATGAATAATTAAGAAGCAGGGTCTTCTCATAGGATAAGCAAACTGAATAATAATGAGAAACTGACATGTCATCACTCCACTAGCAGATTTACGCTACATAACTGATTTTGATCCCGCCCCAATAATGATTTTAAACCCGGAAGATAAAATTTGCTGTCAAAAGCTCAAAATTATCCAGTTTTCCTCACAATTAAAGCTGACAGGTGCTAACAGTGTCTCAACAGATGCTCAACATACACAAATCTGTTAAAATCTCATAAAAAGTACTCCAGGGTGGTTTGAACCTTTAAAAAACAACGATCTTACCACAATATAAAGTGGCTCTCAGACCACACAAGAATCGCTGTATTAAATTATATATTTTCCGTGCCATGTCTTTAAAATATGAACATTAATTTTACCCCAGTATTTTCAATGGAGTTTCTGCTCTCGCCTGCTGCTAATGACGGTGCCTGCGTTTACATGGTTTATTATCTCTTTTTATGCTTTAACAACCAAATGGATGCTTTTGTCTATTTAACTGATTGTATTTGAATTACATCACAACATCAGTGCTGTAAAAGGGACATTATGAAGCTGAAAATAGTCAAATAAACCTCTCACCGGAAGTTCATCATTGGCTGAAAAACACTAGCTGTGCGTATAGCCCATTCTGGCACACTTTTACAGTAATGTTAAATTGATTGCTCCTGTAAACAATCTTTCTAATTAATAAATAAATAGGATAGATGAGTTGAGTATTTGGGTACCGAAGAGATGAATGTTTCTATGTATTTTATGTGTTTACTTAATAACTTAAAAATTTCTCCTGGAGTTTGTTAGTCCAATGGTTTATGAAAACAAAAATTTCAAATTTGACAAATACGATTTTTGTGTATTTTTGTAGCAAAACACAATATTTCAAGTAAATAATGCCATTCGCTTTGAGAAAAGCCATCACAAAATCAGTCATTTTAGGCCACAATTACAAAAAACAATTGCCATCCAAAATCCTGAAGGGACTCAGCTGCTAGTACTGTCGCCTCACAGCAAGAAGGTCGCTGGTTCGAGTCTCGGCTGGGTCAGTTGATATTTCTGTGTGGAGTCTGCATGTTCTCGCCGTGCTGGCGTATATTTCCTCCTGGAGCTCTGGTTTCCCCCCACAGTCCATGCGCTATAGGTGAATTGAATAAACTAAATTGGTCGTTGTGTGAGTGTGTGTGTGAATGAGAATGTGTATGGGTGTTTCTCAAAAATGGGTTGTGGCTGGAAGGGCATCCGCCGTATAAAACATATGCCGGAATAGTTGGCGTTTCCTTTCAAGCGAAGGAAAATGAATGAGTAATAATAATAGGTTCTTCATGTGATTTACACTATTATTTATAACGTACATTAATGTATGCATCACACTGAATTATGTTTACTTCAATGTTAGTTTGTTGATTGCTTCATAAACTGTTCAGAAACCAATGTAAATGTCTTAATGTAAACTTGATTTGTCTGTTGATTAGACTTTTTAGGGAAACATCACCCCTTCTCTGCATGTGAGAAGCTGTACTGGACCGAAGAACCATCATGCCGGGCCTGATCAACAAGAGCAAGCGGAGCGCTCTGCCTCTTAGCATCTCTGACATCACTTCCTGTGTCAGGGGTTACACTCTGGCATTGACAGCGTCATTGACCTATGAAAACATCGAAGATCACCCTATCGAGGGTTAGTATGCTATCTTGTAATCATATTCATCATCGATGGTTCATACAGCATCAGATGTTACATAAATATTTAGACATTTGAGTTGTATATATGACCATGGAGGAACCATAAAGTCAGTCTCAAGGGTAAATTTTGGGGAATTGAGGTCTATACATCATCTGAAAGTTGAATAAATATACTTTGAAATGATTTTTGGTTTGTTAGGATAGGACAATATTTGGCTGATATACCTATTTTTGATAATGTGGAGTCTGAGTGTTAAATAGAAAATTGAAAAATGGCCTTTATATTTGTCCAAATTCTAATGCAATGCAAAATATATATTTGTTATAATTAGTGCCTGAGATTTATTAAATATTTTCATGGAACATGATCTTTACTTAACATTCAATGGTTTTTGACAATAAGTAAAAATCGATAATTCCCCAAAATATACCCATTCAACTTTCTTGTCCAGGGTCACATATAAAGTTTCCAATCATTTAAATAACAAAGATTTACCATAAAAAGTCTGTTAAACATGAAGTTTAACATTTAATGCAAGTATAATTGTTCAAACTGGACAGTTACATCTGTGAACAAACAACTGGGAAAGAAAAATGTTTTTAGATCTGTGCATTAAAATGACATTACTATAATAATATACAGAAAATAAAATCACTCACTTTAATCACTGCTTTAAAAGGAATGCATCTATGTTAGTAGTGCAGCTTGTCAGCAGTTTTGGGTGGGATTTGTAATGTCATTATAGGAGGGAATCTGAAACAGCACGTTTTGATGCACTGATTATGATTTATGGGGATTATAAAAACAGCAAGTGGGCTTATTAGTACCATATATATATGCTGGTTGTTGGCACAGATATCAGTCTTTTGCCATTATGCACATATCAGATGACTAGATTAAATATGATCTCAAAATTTTTTTTTCGTAGAGCAGCTATAAAACATATCTTATTTAAAAGCATTCTAACTCTAAATTACTCAACATTGGGTGAAATATGGACAAACCCAACATTGCGTTACTTTTTGTAGTTAAATTTAAATGATACTTTTTAAATCCAATGGTTGCATTTGTCCACATTTGACATTGGGTTCATATTGGAAAAGTGAACTTACATTACCTGACAAAAGTTTTCTAATTGATCCCAGTTGTATGAGCAACAAATAATAACTTGACAAAGTTCATCATTTGGAAAAGTGGCAGAAGGTAGATTTTTCAGAGGAATCATCTGTTGAACTGCATCTATCGGAACCTGCATAGACCCAACATTTTTACAGTAGTTCGGTGAAGGAAAAATCATGGTTTAGGGTTACATTCAGTATGGGACATGCAACAGATCTGCAGGACAGATGGCAACATCAACAGTCTGAGGTATCAAGACATTTGTGCTGCCCATTACATTACAAACCACTAGAGAGGGCAGATTCTTCAGCAGGATAGCGCTCCTTCTCATACTTCAGCCTCCACATCAAAGTTCCTGAAAGCAAAGAAGGTCAAGGTGCTCCAGGATTGGCCAGCCCAGTCACCAGACATGAATATTATTGAGCATGTCTGGGCTAAGATGAAGGAATAGGCATTGAAGATGAATCCAAAGAATCTTGATGAACTCTGGGAGTCCTGCAAGAACGCTTTCTTTGCCATTCAAGGTGACTTTATTAATAAGTTATTTGAGTCACTGCAGAGATGTATGGATGCAGTCCTCCAAGCTCATGGGAGTCATACACAATATTAATTTCTTTTCCACTGCACCATGACTTTATATTCTATACTGTACATTATTTCTGTTAAGTGACGAGACTTTTGTCTAAGCCAACTTAGACCTTACTGTCGTAATTAAATAATTAAAAATCAAGAAATGATCGTATTTTATTTTAGTAAAGCAAGCGTAATCTAGAGACCTTTGCCTTTCATATAAGCCACTTCTGATACCAAATGATCAACTAGAAGTCAAGTTATTATTTGTTGTTTCTAAAACTTGTATAGGCGACAAGACTTTTGTCAGGTAGTGGATTAAGCTTTTGATAAAAATCACAATTTTGAAGCATTAAACAGCTTAATCTCTTTGTAATCATATTAATACTTCCTCAAAAGTCCCTCAAGGGGAGGAAAAACACTTGTTTTTTTCCTTGCCAGTCTGATCAGTTAGTTGTGTGAAGTGTAGAAATGTCACCGTCCGATTGCTGCTCTG
>CAIGQQ010006052.1:52191-72194 GCA_903798035.1 Danio albolineatus | reverse complement strand
AAGTTTTTTTTTTTTTAGTATTTAGTATTTTTTTTTACAGTTTACTTGGAATAGCAAGTCTTCGTTCTTAATATTTGTAAAAAAAATGAAATCTGCATTTATTTCTAGCATTTTTTACACCACAGACAAAAAAAAATACAACAAAAAATGTAAATGCTCATATTTATCTTATAACTGAGACTTTTCAGAGTTGCGAGGAAACAAATTATGAGATAAAAATGAGCCTTTGCAAATAGCTTTTTATATTATCTAGCGAAAAATAAGCTTCCTTAGAAATCTATAAATGTAAATCTTGCCGACAACTAAGTTAGTAAGTAAGTTGACTTTTCATACCATTGAAAAGTATCTTTATTCTTAAATGCACTTCAAGTGAATAAATACATCTGAAAACTAAATTTTAAGTTTATGCTTGTCACTTGTCAAATGTTGTTTGAGGTGTTGAAAGGCTAAATGTAAACTCATTCAGTTCAGTTGATAGACCTCTCATTTGCTCTAATGTCTGTTGCTCCTTCTTTATTTATAAGCTTTAGAAGTCTCTCTGTGCAGGTGTGGAAAGCCCATCACATGCCATCCGGGCGGACGCTGATCCCTCGGCTCGCTCTGCCACCAGCATTGTGGTCACATTGGCAGACAAGTACACCTACGACTGCCCTGTGGAGATACTGATCTACCCCAGTGGTGCGTAGCACATCTACATGATCTACATGCTGAGTCAGTTATTTTAAGTGCAGTTTTTGTTTTAATGATACGTCACCGTCAGTCAGCTATGATAGAGAGCAGAATGTAACTGATGCATTGAACCAAATGAAACTAACATATTTCTGATTGGCACCAATTATCGTCATGTTTTGGCCTGTCCTAATTGGTCAGACTGGAAAAGCATATTCAAAGTACTAAAGACTGCCAAATCAAACAGAATAGAATCTTTTAAAGTCAGTTCATCAAAATATTTCACTTTCTTTATATGATTTAGCAGCTTCCAGATCTTTTTCTGTGGTTTAGACAGCGTAAATAAGCAGAACAACGTATTCAGTAGTAGATAACCATGCGATCCCATGTTGGTGTTGGTGGAAAGAGCGCTGAAAAGTATACTCACGCTATAAGATGTTAATATTAGGTTAGATTTAGGTTGTGATGTCAGGTGACCACAATTCAATGTCTTGCCAGTGTCTAAGGATGCTATTTTGATGTCCAATGATGTCCAATGATGTTGATATTTGGTTGATTTTAGGTTGCATTAGAAAGTGACCAAAATCTAACGTCAAGCCAACATCTTAAACCAACGTCATATTGACATAAAATACATTTATTGTCAGGAATGGCAACCAAAATCCAGCTTCTTATAGACATTATAGTGGTAAATCCACACAGCGTCAAGCTGTAACATTATTAGACATTGATATTTGGTTGATTTCAGGTTGGACGTTGGACATTGATGTTGGCCTGACGTTGGGTTCTGATGTCAACCTGATTTTCATTTCCAAACAAAATGCAATGTTCCCACGACATTGGGGTGCAATGTCAATCTGGCATCATGTTGACCTCTTGTGGGTGTTTAAGGCCATTTCGGTCATCATACAATAATCATCTGTTATTTTCTCATCAGCGACATGCATCTGGGTCAATGTGTGTAAAGATTTTAGACGTCTTGGACACTTTTAATGCTTCTGTTGCAGTCAATGCAGTTTGCTGCAATTATAAATAGCCCATGTCTTGAGGTAGTTCGTTAAGATGCAATTTACCTTGTATGTATGATTTGATTGGACAGTAATCACAGGACTGATTTTTCTAATCCCCATAGACAAGAAAAAATAAAGTAGTGACTGCAGGTTGAAGGAAAGTAGTGGAGTAAAAGTACCAATACAGCACTAAAATTTACTTGAGGTAAAGTAAAATTACACATTTTTAAACTACTTTTACTACTAAATTTCAATTCCTGAGAAAAACTACTCAATTACAGTAAATTGAGTATTTGTAATTTGTTACTTTACATCACTGACAGCCATGCATACTGGTAACTGACCAAATCATGATGCAAGTGGAAACACTCTAGGCCAAGTTAACACAAAAATTGTAGTCATTGCATATTTAAAAGTTGTCTCTTTGTGAAAAATTGGCAAAAAGCAAAATACAACTCGCTGCAGTAGGAGAAGACACTTTTCTTACGTGTGCCTCAGACAAAGATGAAATGCAATGAACGCAGTTAGAACTGGATTTTGGGGCGTGAGACCGTGTTTCTCGAGTGCAGACAATCAAGACAGTTCTAGAGGTAATAATACTGAACCACTTTTACAATGGCGACTTTAGTTAAGGGATTTTAGAACAACTAAAACAACATTTAGATGTTTTTTTTGTTGTGACATGATCTGTTTAAGCACAATCAATTGGCATTTTAGATGTGCATGCTGGAATTTAAGAATACAAACCTTTAAAAACAAATAACCTTCCGTGTTTGACTCTCGATTTGTTTTGTTTGCTCTATTGTTTATCTCTGCCTGCTGCCTGCCTTCTGACCATTCACCTGTTATTTTGACTACGAACCTGGATTTGCCTGTATACATCTGTTTGCCCCTGTGTTGACTGTTGCTTGCCTGACCATCCATTCTAAAAAAACCTGCGTTTGGATCCTCACCTTGTCAGCGTCCACTTCATGTTACAGTATGTTTGTGTATGTTTGTTTACAGTTTAAAATTGACCCGTACTATGTATGTCTATGTATCAAAGATTTACATTTTCATTCGTTTTTTAGTCTGTTGTCCTGTAAACAAATAGGCAAAACACATCAAATGTTTCTTAAGTTGACTGAAATAATTGTGTGAACTTGCAGTTGAAGTAGTGAAATCGACTTCTTAAACGAATAGCCATGAGTTGTTTATTTTTTAAAAACATACAGCACACAGTTCAGCCACTGTAGTCTGAATAAATGAGCTGAGTCTTTTCATGATCAAAGACAATCAAACCAGCATGATCTGAATCCCAAATTACTTAGTTTCTAGATTAATGATGCCTGTGAACTGATTCCTTTAATGAGTCAAAACAAACCCAGCATAACTACAGTAGTATAGTCTGATTCCCGAAAGAGTAACTTTCATCAGCTTGTTCTTTTATAGTAAACCCATAATAAGCTTAGTTCAACTCCAAATGAATCACTATGAGCCAGTGATGCAGAGCAACCAGTGTAGTTAATTGTCCAAACAACTGACTCTTGATCTCTTTTTACTGAATCATAAACCATATTATTTTTTCATCAGCATCAAAACGAATCAGTTTAGTCTGGTTGCAAATTTATCACTCTTATGAGTCTGTTCATTTAGTGAATCAAAAAGATGCACTGTAATTAGTTAGACTCTGAACGAACGATTCATATGAAAGAAATACACTTTAACCAGTTTAATCTAACTCCAAATGAATCACTCTTTTGAACCAGTTCTTTAGCGAATCAAAAATATGAATATAATCCAAATCCTGGTTCTTTTGGTGATTCAAAACATACTGTGAAACCACTGTACTTTGATTCACTTACAAAAGACTCTTACGATATATTTACTCTTACGATATATAAGACTCTTAATTATATTTGCTATTATGAACTATTTGCTATTATTAATAAAAATGTACATTTATTGATGTTCTAAATATCTTTACACCATTGTTTTTAGCAACTGCATTCATAATTGTCAGGATTCTGCCACTTCGGTCTTGTTAATTCTTGTTTTGGTGGCCAGACACTAGTCCTGTCTTGTCTTGTATGTTGTGCTCGGTTCGAGTTTTCTCAGGTCGAGCACTCATTTCTTGTCATTGTCTGCCCTTGTCATTTTATGAGCGCCGTCCTGGCTGTGCTCTGAGGTCTGGATGTGTTCAGGATGCACGCTTTCATCCTGGTGTTTGTGTTTGGTCTGTCTGCAGCGTGGTGTTTCATTCTCAGCGTCTCAGTCTAGTTGGTTACAGTTTCGGTGGGCGCTGGGATGAAACATGCACGTTGCATGTGTGAGTGCACGGTAAGTGTTTTTATTTATCGTGTACTCGTGTCTTGTGTTCTGTTTGTGTTGGTGTTGTTAAAGCAGGTGGCCTAGTGTTTACATTTTGGCTGCGTGCTTTAGTGTCATGTTCATGTGAACACGCGGTTAAGGAGTTCTCTCATTGGCTGCATGTTCTAGTCCCATTTTACGTGAGTACATGGCTTGTGTTGTTGCTTTTGTGTCATATGCTTCTGTCTATTGTCTAGTCCCACCCTCCTTGTTATCCCTTTAATATTTGATTATGTTAACCTGTTTGTTTGCTAATTATTACTATCTAATTATCCAATTTATGATTCACCAATCAGACGATTCCTAAGCTACTATAAATACCCTAAGTTCCATATCACAGCCATCTTCGTTTTGAAGAATCCCCCCGTCCACCCCTCCTCCTTCTCCTTTCCTAGATGGGTGGCACGGTGGCCCAGTGGTTAGCACTGCTACCTCACAGCATGAACATCACTGGTTCTAGTCCTTACCAAGCCAATGCTGTCTGATCACAACTGTGTTATAGTACACATCAAAGGGTTAAAAGTGTGTTAATTTTATTATTTTATTATTCAGCGTTTCGTCCGCATACCACTAGAAGGAAGCACGCATGCCACTAGTGGTGTTCGTACCACAGTTTGAGAACCAAAGGCATATGCAATTAATTAACAACATCAGACCTCACAACCAGTCTGTCTTAAAAGGTTGTTTATGGAGTTTTTACTTCAAGAAACAGAAGGTTGAGTTCTGTTGTTTTAAATATATTTGTTGTCGACATAATCTCATCTTTTTTCTTGTTTTCAAACTACCCAGTGGACACCTTGATGTCTAAATGACAACAAATTGACAAAAAATTATCCACACATTGATGCCCTATTGATCATCAAAATATATAATCTGAAAGCTTCAATTCTGAATTTAAAATGTACAATGATTTTGTACATCAGATTGACAACTACTAATCTAACATGAGCTTCAAAAGCAGGTCAGGACTGTCCTATAATCGTTTTTGGTGGGTTTTTTTTTTTTACGCCAATGTTAGAAGTCAAATTGATGCTGTTTTGACATCAAGGATCTCGCTGGGTAAAACCTGTAAAGAATTATGATGGAATCATGAATTGCATTTATGATTCCCATCCCTAGCAACCACCTAGAAATACTTTAAGTTGCCATAACAACTCTAAAGCCACTTTAGAGAACACTGTAGTAACCATATATCTCTGTAGCAACCACCCATAGTGGCCAATAAACACCACACATTTCTAGTCCCTTTATGAAGCCGCTTTCCTTCCGGGCCTTCCCACCAGTGTCATTTTTCATCAAGACACTTCGGTCCCCACATGGACAGACAAACAAGATCCCAGCCACTCTGACCGGTGTTAACTGGACAATAGAGTCTGCTTTCCAGTGCAAGCCACTGCTAATCTCTCCATGTGTCCAAACGAGAGGCGCTTTATCAAATCAGAGGCTATTGAAAACATCATTCCCGGGTCCACAACCGTATAAAATCATTTCTCTCTCTCTATAAGCACTGTTTAGTCAAGCTCTCTATTTCTTCGGCCACCCCATCATGCCTCTTGACCTCCATCGCTGTCTCTGAGGCATAAATGAATCTCCTGATGCCTTATGAGATTGCCTCACTCCTGAAGGTGACCCGAGGCCAGTGTTGTGCAATTGAGTTCATTAGAAAGCCCAGACAAAAGCACCTTTTTGGACGGTAATTGTTTCTCAGGGGGTCGTAAGGGATTTTGGCCGTTTGCAGGGGGTCGCTGGTGATATTATTTTCATCAGAATGCAAAACGTTTTCTCTCACCACCCTCGTATAAAAATCCCTGACTGAATTGCCTACTGTTTTTTTTTTGATGAACAGCAAGGCCATGTGATTTAATTGCTGCCTGAATTCCCATGTCTGGGTTTCATAAAGGTGATCAATCTAAAGGATATTTTTATATGTTTTGAATGAAATGCACCGTATTGTTGCACTTGACAGTAACTTGCATTAGAAATGCAGCTTCTCGTGCATTAAAAATCTACACCTACATTACCAAAATGCTAAAAATGTTTGCATCAATGCTTCAGTGTTGTGATTGGGAGCTATTAATGAACACACTTTTTTGCAGATAAAAGGCTGCATTAGTTACTAAGTCAGCAATAATTTTGAAAGCACAGAAAATTGATGGGCCTCACGGTGGTGCAGTGGGTAGCATGATTTCCTCACTGCAAGAAGGTCGCTGGGTCAGTTGGCATATCTATGTGGAGTTTGCATGTTCTCCCCGTGATGGTGTGGGTTTCCTCCGGGTGCTCTGGTTTCCCCCACAAGTCCAAAGACATGTGGTATAGGTGAATTGGGTAAGGGGTGTGGATGTTTCCTAGTGATGGGTTGCAACTGGAAGGGTGTTCGCTGCGTAAAACACATGCTGGATGAGTTGGCAGTTCATTCCTCTGTGGCGATCGCGGATTATTAAAGGGACTAATCCGACAAGAAAATGAATGAATGAGAAAATGGATGTAAACCAATTTCATGCCCATTAACTATTTGATTATGTTATTTCATATATGGATGAGACGGGAGCTGGAATGGTCTACGAGCTGGGATTCAAACTCAGTATACCAACATATTTATGCAGACATATGTATGTTTTGTTCATTAAAAGTAAGCAGCAACATGCCGCTCTCCCTCATGAAGCTAATACAGAAGTAACCTAAACTGCAATTCATCGAAATTCCGTAGCCCTGGCTCCATAATAGAGCACATTTCTATTGAGCCCGGTGTTAAAATGGCCAACTTTATAGCAGAAAAAAGGTGTTTAGAGCCTGGTACAAAGAACTATTTTGGTTTATATAGCTAATATTTTTAGAATTTTTTAGAATTCATCCGTTTCGTTATATTAAGGCCCAATCCCAATTCTATTATTGTACCCCGACCCCTTCCCCTTGTCCCTTACAACTGAGGGTTAAGGGGAAGGGCTTCAAAACATACCCCTTAGAATTGGGACAGCACTTCAACACCTGCACACGTCATCATATGTCATCTCGATCTCTTGCTTCATACGAGATCAGACGATCACGACTGCTGGAGTTATTCCAGTTGTGTTATTTTTTGGTATTTATCTTCAGGAAATCACTGAAGGCGTATATTATGTTATCATAACGATATAATGTGGCAATAAGATCGTAACTATACTGTGTATTTACACAGTGGCCACATTTATCAGTGTAAACACACGAAAACAACATTAACATTATAGAAGACACTGTAAAAAGCTCATTCCCCGACACTAGACATTACTGACAGGGTATTTGAGTGTCATCGTGTGTCAGAATGCTGTGGGACTGCTTTACAGGAGTTATGATTATGATTATAGACGCGAAATTTAGCGTTTTTTTAAAAAACATTTTTAAGCATGACGGTAAAACACGAACGCGGTTATGAATATATTAAAACATGTGTTTGTTTGTCGTAAAAAATCGTAATAATGACAAAAAATACTAGTTTGTGGAACTCTTTACTTCTGGGTTCAGCTATCCTGCCGTTGTGGTAGGTGTATTCTGGGAAATTTTCTTACCCCTTCGTTTTAAGTGTGGTCCTGAAAAATCTTCGTTCGAAGGGGTGTATACCCCTTGCCCTTAGCCCTACGCCTTCAAGCTAAAGAGAATTGGGACACCACTACCCCTTGACGTGAACACGCAAAACGAGGGGTAGGGGTAAGGGGAAGGGCTAAGGGGTAGAATTGGGATTGGGCCTAAGTCTGCATAATTAAGGGCATGGCCACTTGAATGACAGCTTAGTCTCGCTGGTCGCCGTCACTTCACCTCAGCTGATTTCGGCTGATTAGACGTTGAACTCCATGCATGTACGTAGTAAGTGTGTCTACACAGCCTTTCTTTATTTAAAATCCAAGAAACAAACTTCTTCTAGCATAATATTTTTTCTTGCCTCCAAATTGCACTTTTATCAGCATTGTGACCTGTAATGAATGCGATAAATGTTATTTAATAGCTAATGTAAGTGTGATTAAAAATGTAATGTGTATATATAGCTGAAAACAGCATACTTTCACGATCACGACTAAATCAGGTCACAATCCAAAGCATAAGCAATATTGCACGTATTAACCCTTATAGACGTAAAGCTGTATTGCTGGATAAAAGATATTAATGTTACCTCATTGTGTAAGTTGTGTAAAAATGAACAGCAGGTTTCTTCATCTGATCAAGTACCGCTTCTTTTTCACAGCAGAACACACATTTTCAGAAACACAGGGAAAGGAAAGGTTATTAGCTAGCATTAGCTTGTTCTCATCCACAATTTTTTTTAAAATACTGCACAAAACAGCCACAATGAAAAAGCTAATTTATGTTAGATGCTAAGTTCGCCACATGCGGTCACCAGCATCACGATACAAAACAAAACAGCTGCAGCCTGTCACAAAATGTCCAACATTTGAAAAAGCTTGTAGAATTGTATTACAATGCCATTTTACCTCACAAATAAGACCATAACTCCAGTTCTCTTGTGCTGCTCAGCAGGGTTGTGTAATGGCGGACTTTCTAAACATTTAACTCAAGATGTGGAGTTAAAGCACGTTCCTGAACACCAGTGAATGAACTCCAAAATACAACACAGCAGGGAGTATCCCATGACACAAAATTGTGTTAAAGTTTAAAAATAAACTCCAACATAGGGTTTACTACACTAATGCTAGACTTGCTAAAATATACCCCTCTGTCAGCGATTCAATTCAATTCAATTCACCTTTATTTGTATAGCGCTTTTACAATGTAGATTGTGTCAAAGCAGCTTCACATAGAAGGTTATAGTAAATTGAAAATATCAGTCCAGTTATTAGTGTTTGAGTTCAGTTCAGTTCAGTGTTGTTTAACATTCACTATTAGAGTCCAAACACAGAAGAGTAATCCATCGATGCGCAGCTCTAGCTGCAGTCTAGGCGCCGGAGGTTGGAGAACTCGAGGCTCGTCTGTCCTTGGAGGGTCACAGGAATCCGTCTCTTGCTTGCTAATCCGCGAAGCAGCTGCTCAGGATACAGCGAGGTCCAGGATTATGGAACCTTGGAATCGTCTCGTCTCGTCGCGGGTCTTGGATCACATCCGTGTTGCTGCATAGTCTCTGGGGGCCTTGGGATGGGTATCCCCAGGTGGAAAAAGAGAACAAAGAGAATAATTAGCGTAGCTGCAGTTCATAGTGTATATAAAGGGGATGCGTGGAGCACATTCATGCATCATACCGCTAAGTGATGTATTGAGTGTATGCTTTACTAAAAAGATAGGTCTTTAATCTAATTTTGAACTGTGAGAGTGAGTCTGAGCCGCGGACATTATCAGAAGGCTATTCCAGAGTTTAGGAGCCATAAATGAGAAGGCTCGACCCCCTTTACTTGACTTTGCTATTCTGGGTACTACCCTCTTTTCATGCATGGATAAAAGAAGTGTTTACTTGCATTAAATTAGAAAAAATGAGACTATCACTTAATGGTTCTTTAAAGACTTTTGACAAATTGTGGCGCCCCTTTTTAGATTATCTGCTGGCAAACTCTTTTGATTCCTAAGCTGAGCAATAATATATGAATACATATTTATTCTTTTATCCCCTCCCCCTTTTTTAATCTATTTTCATTATTATTTATTTATTTATTTATTTATTTTTCTCAAAGGGAAGTTAAAGGCTGTTGAGGGAGGGATGTGTTCATTTGGGGTAGTGTTAACATCGACATGGAAAGATAATTATAAAATGAATGTTGTGGTTGATACTCCATGGAAAAACCTAATAAAAGAAATTTGAAATAAAATAAAATCCAAAAATGTAACCCTTTCACACTTTTCTTGCCTAACCCCTAATTTTTCAACTCCAGAAATTTGCTGTGTACTCTTGTTTTGACCTTGTTTGCCTAAACGAATAATCTTATTAAACCAACAATTGGATATTTGCCTCTGTTGTCCCTCGTCTTGCTCCCGCACGTGACAATATATACTTTATACTATACTAAGTTTTTAATGCAGATGTCACGTTTATAACACTGGACTTGCTCTTTTTAAAATTTTGTTAGATGAGAAAACATGAGAAAGGTATCCAGTCTGAATAGGCGTAAAGAGGGCAAACATTCATAACCCACTTGGCGCCAGCGCAGTCTGTTCTCAATACAGTTGCTGTTTTTTTTAAGAAATATCGCCGCTGTGGGAGTCCTTCATGTCTGGTCACAATGTAACTCATCTTATGTTCTCGTAATTCACTGTTGTGCCTCCATACCGAGAGGTTTTTATGCTCTCTCCACAGAGAGTAATTCTTTATTTCTTTGCGTAGAGCCCCATCTGCCGCATGTTCTCATCGAAGACGGAGACATGACGGCGGAGGAATACGATGAGCATCTGAAAGGACGGAGCGACTACATAAAGGCCACCAAGAAGGACTGCAGTAATGAGAAGACAGTGAGTAAAATATTGAAACAGGTTAAAGGGAAGAGAAGGACAATGTTTGAAGAAATGAAGGAGGTCGTACAAGGACAAAAAATAAAACGCGATTGTGACTCTAGAAGGAGTTTGTGTAATTGGTAAAGTCTAGCAAAAAAAATATTTAGTACATGCTTACTTCATGTTTACTCCATGACTTTTTTGTTATAGACAGGTTATTGATAAGTTAGCAAACAATCCAGCATTTTTGAAGAGTTCAAAACATCAAACATCAAAAAAAACATCAAACATTTACTCTCTCTCAGTTGGTTGCAAACTTCTATGTGTTTAATTTTTCTCTTAAATGCAAAATAATAATAATAATAATAATATATATGTACACACGCAGATTATTGACATCCTCATTGACATCAATACTAGGGAAATGTGGAGCAAGTAGATAATGAATATGTTGACAGAATGTTCATTTGTGGGTGAACTGTTCCTAAAGTAAACGCTAATAAAAAAACATATACATTTAAAATTAAAAATATTTTATTTAAGCATATTGCCAATAAATTCTTTCATATTTCTGATTAAAATAAATAACTTTTAATTATTAAATACAAATCAACCAAATCTGTAAGGACATATTACAAAAACGACCATTTATTCATTCATTCATTCATTCATTCAATCATTCATTCATTTTCTTTTAGGCTTAGTCTCTTTATCAATCTGAGGTTGCCACAGCGGAATGAACCGCCAACTTATCCAGCACATGTTTTTACGCAGCGGATGCACTTCCAGCTGCAACCCTTGCAACATCCATACACACTCATTCACTCACATACATTGCGGACAATTTAGCTTACCCAATTCACCTATATCGGGCGACGCAGTGGCGCAGTGGGTAGCGATGTCACCTCACAGCAAGAAGGTCTCTGGTTCGAGCTTCGGCTGGGTCAGTCGGCATTTCTGTGTGGAGTTTGTTCTCCCTGCGATCGCGTGGTTTTCCTCCGGGTGCTCTGGTTTACCCAACAAGTCCAAAGACATGCGGTACAGGTGAATTGGGTAAGCTAAATTGTCCGCAGTGTATGCGTGTGAATGAGAATGTATGGGTGTTTCCCAGTGATGGGTTGCAGCTGGAAGGGCATCCGCTGCATAAAAACATATGCTGGATAAGTTGGCGGTTCATTCCGCTGTGGCGACCCCAGATTAATAAAGGGACTAAGCTGAAAAGAAAAAAAAATGAAGGAATGAATTCACCTATACCGCATGTCTTTGGAGTTGTGGGGGAAACCATCCACCGTGATGCCCTTTTTTTTTTATTTATTGTTTTGGGTTTTGAAGGCTGCATTCAAAGTATACAGTGTAAAATATATTGGGAGTAAATTAAAAGTTCAAATGTACAGAGTTTTTGCAAAAAATAAAACAATATAAAACATTCATTCATTCATTCATTTTCTTTTCGGCTTAGTCCCTTTATTAATCCGGGGTCGCCACAGCGGAATGAACCGCCAACTTATCCGGCATTTGTTTTACGCAGCGGATGCCCTTCCAGCCACAACCCATCTCTGGGAAAACAATATAAAACATATTTATAAAATTTAAATGTTAATACTTTTAAATTATTACTAATTATAACTATTTTTATAAACACTACTACTACTAATAATACTACTAATAATAATAATTTCAATGTGTTTAATGTTAATTTTGACCCAATTGTTGCTTCTTTGCTGGGTAAAAGTATCAATTTTCTTAGATATTTATAAATGCAGCCTTACATCTTCAAATATAATATCTCTGCATATAATCTCCCTGAGCTTTGTCATGTACCCCTTTGTCCCAAACCCCAGCTATGCTATGAAACATTCTGATTTAGTTTCATCTAATGGGTAGCACGGTGGCTAAGTGGTTGGCACTGCTGCCTCACACCAAGAAGGTTGCTGATTCGAGCCTCGGCTGGGCCAGCTGCCGTTTCTATGATGAGTTTGCATGTTCTCCCCGTGTTGCCATTGGTTTCCTTCGGGTGCTCCGTTTTCCCCCATAGTTCAAAGATATGCGCTATAGGTCGATTGAATTAGCTAAATTAGCCGTAGTGTGTGAGTGCGTGTGTGGATGAGTGTGTATGGGGGTTTCCCATTCCAGGGTTGCAGCTTGAAGGGCATCCGCTGTGTAAAACATATGCTGGAATGGTTATCGGTTCATTCTGCTGTGGCAACCCCTGATAAATAAAGGGACTAAGCGGAATGAATGAATGTTTCATCTATTTAATAGAAGCAGCCTAATGCTGCTCATATTCAGATTTACTTACTAGATTATCCACATAATGCAACCCCCCTTGCTAATTCTTGAAAATTGTGGCTTCAGGAAGCAGTTACATTAAGTGGGAATGTCATGTTTCTCAGCAGCGCAAAGCTTCAATTGCATCCTTAAGTGAGTGCTGTTCCTCAACAGGAGGCAGAGAACATTCAGCCCTAAAATCATCAGCAATGAATAGAGGTTTCTATGGAAACCGTCAAAGGTCCTCATCCAAGTCCATAGTGTTTCTACCTACAGCGAAACAAAATAAGAGTTAACTTCAGCTCATTTGGGAGGTGTGCTCTTTTAATTAAATCTTCTCTGTGCACGAGGGGAATCCGTGAGCTGTAAAAGATCAAAATTTGGGTCTTGGCTCACAGATTCACAACAGCATTTGTTGGTCATTTACTCAAGTATGTTGAATTATTGTGATCATCTATTCGCTCACATACAGTGTTCGTCCCTCCAGGATTTCGCGATTGCAGAATTCAAGGCAAAATCAAGCAAATGCTTCAAAATTCAGAGGAGCTTGGTAACTTTCAGTCTTTGCAACTGTCGTTCAGCCAAAGTACTTGAAGTAGACTGCACTCTAGGGGTGCTTTCACACTAGCACTTTTGTTCCGCACCCGGGTTCGTTTGATGTCATAGTACGGTACGTTTAGCTAGTGTGAACACGTCTTCTGAACTCGGGTACGCACCCGTGAACCGCACCAGAGTCCGCCTGAAAGTGAGTTAATGTGAACACTGGTACGATTCACTTGTAGTATGAATCCAATCGTACCAAAAGCCGGAAGTGAACCGCCAACTGTACAACAAACTTTAGTTTTCATAACGTTCATTCGTGTGTGTATGTCTGTGTATGTCACCTACCTTGACAACAAGCGGGACTGACCCAGTACAAACAGTGATATTGTCTGCTTGTCTCCTCCAAAAAAAGCTTCTATAGACATCACGTAATGTTTTGAACGTTTATATTATTTTTTCGGCAGATAGAGGCAAGTCGCTTTCTGGATGTTCTAAACCAAAAGGTTCAGTAAAAGCGAAACGACCGCGATGTGCGGAGTGCGAACGTCTTTCCATTTTGGCGCTCTGCTTTCGTGTCTGTCACCTGGCAACAGCCGTATATAAAACAACGGCTTGATGACGCAAGCATACCGGGGTTCAGAAGGAAAAAAGACAGTGTGAACACAAACCAACCGAGAAGGTGGCAAGGGGGGACAATCGAACTTGGGTACGGTCCAGGCAATTAAACCAAGTGTGAAAGCCTCACCCAACATTGGGTCAAATACGGATTAACCAAATGTTGGGTTAAATAGTGTAACCCATAACCTATAACAATGTAACCCTTATGCTATATTGGGAATGTTTCCATCCACTCAGTGTCAGGGTTTGGGGTGGTAGGAGATGAAGCGAGGACCCAATTGCAGTAAATGAAATCTTATTTATTAAATAAAAGGAAAACAAACAACTTAAACCTCCCCTTGGGGGGAAAACATGAAAAATGCACAACTAGACAAGACCTGGCATGACACATTCCATAAAGTAACACATTCTCTTCATTACTCAAGCACTGAAATAATGACGACAGACCAGCACAGGTCATAATACACAAGGTGAATAAATAGGGAAGACAGGCCAATGAACAGACAGGTGGACAGGTGAAAATAATATTACAAACAGGATAACAAGGAGGGTGGGACAAGAGGTTAGACAAGAGCACATGGCACAAAACACAAGACATGTGCTTTACACACAAACAGGACTAGAACACGCAGCCAATGAGAGAGCTCACTGACCGCATGCTCACACGAAACGAGGCACTAAAGCACGTGGTTATAAATGTAAACATGAAACCACGTGCTACACAACAAACACAACAGGAACGCAAGACACAAAGTACACGATAAAGATACCTTTCGTGTGCTCACATAAGCGACGTGAATGTTCCCTCCCAGCGCCATCCGGAACCGAAAGCAACAAGACTGAGGCGCTAGAAATGAAACCTCACGCCGCAGACAAAACAAACACAGACACGAGGACCAGAGCGCGCATTCAGGCCACGCCCAGACTCTACGCGCCCGCATCAAGCGAGAGCGCGCGATGTCCGAGCGCAACCAGAACGGTGCTCATACAATGACAGAAAATGACGAAAAAGAGGTACTCGACCCGAGAAAACCCGAGCCGAGCACAACATATAAACATATGACATGACTAGTGTCTGGACTCTGCCACCAAAACACGAATTAACAGGACTGCCGTGGCAGAATCCTGACACTCAGGGGTGATTTTGAGTCTTAATTTGGCCACAACTTTCTCAGTGTTTCAGCAAATGGAAGGATTTTTGGTGGGAAATCTTAATTTGTCATACTCAAAAAAACATTGGGTTAAAAATGATACCCAATAGGATTAAAAATATCAGGTTGCTATGTTGGGTTACTTATTAAATCACATCCATAACATCTCATCTATTTGAGTTATAATTTAAATTTGTTGGGTTAAAAACAACAACAGGTCAGTGCCAAAACAACCCACCGTTGGGTTATTATTAACCCTATTGTTTTAGGTTTGCTGAAAATGCAAGTTTTTGGCACTTTGAGAGAAGAAAAAAACATAGACTGGCAAAACTAAATTAATTTCCATGGCTCCTGATAGGGCTGCTTGATTAATCGAAACAAGATCGCGATCTTGATTTGATCCTGCACGCGATCTTAATTCAGCTGTTCTACGATTCAGCCAGTTATATTTTTAAGGTCAGTAGAGAAGCGTAAAGGCAGACACACAAGTCTTCACAGCAACATGGACAGCAAATGGCGTTAAACAGGTCTAAGGTATAATTCACCCCAAAATGTAATTTATGTCTTAATGTAATGATGTATTAACGGCCACGAAATCACACATGAGCTGACGTACTGTTTGTTTACTATCGAGAGGATGTGCACGTGCATGCCAATGATGTCTGCTTTAGTGAACAGAACCTGCATAGGCTGTGAATAACAGCTAGTAAAGTTATAAATAATGTTCAGATTGCTGCACAAAGCGATAGTTTTGGAGCCACGCGGGAAGTATGATATGTTTTTTTTCTCAGAGGCGTGCATATAATTTAAATGATCATATTGAATTTTAGAGTTTTGATTAGCCTACGACAAGCATTTGCTATGTTTTTTCTTTCATAGCGAACACAAGGTGTTGTGCATGAAAATAAATATTTAACAGTGTCAGTATATCTACTCTAGCCTATTGAATATAATGCAAGAGGGAATCTGATAATGACAAATGTTTCATTTGACCAGTGAAAAAAAGGGTCTAATAATGTTGTCAATGACAAGTGGATGTCAGGACATATTTAAAGTCTTTTCAAATCTACCATTCCAAGTCTATGCAAAATGTAACGTTGTAACCAACAGTAGATCTACACATACCTTATATTTGTCTGCTCATATTAACCTTTTTTTTACATCTACAGAATCATGAGAAAATTGTGATCTACATTTTGAGCAAAAGAAATTGTGATTCTTATTTTATCCAGAATTGTGCAGCTCTAGCTCCTGATGATACATATTTTGGGAAACTGCTTTGAATTTCTTTTCAAAAGCTCGACAATACACTGTATAAGGGGTTAATGGTGGCAATTGATGCCCGACAGGTAAAAATTACAAACTTTACCTCTCCCCAACAGTTTTGATCAGGACTGAGGTTAATTAACAGATTTTTGCAATAAAAAAATTAAAAATGTATATTTATCTGATGATTTTTTGGCTTAAAAATCAGAAAGCAAAGGAGGATTGAAAGAAGGAAATATTTTTTTCCACATTAAAAAGTAAGTTGGGCGCCACGGTGGCCGAGTGGGTAGCACGTTCGCCTCACAGCAAGAAGGTCGCTGGTTCGATCCCCGGCTGGGCCAGTTGGCATTTCTGTGTGGAGTTTGCATGTTCTCCCCGTGGTTGCGTGGGTTTCCTCCGGGTGCTCCGGTTTCCCCCACAGTCCAAAGACATGCGGTACAGGTGAATTGGGTACTCTAAATTGTCCGTAGTGTATGTGTGTGAATGAGAATGTATGGATGTGTTTCCCAGAGATGGGTTGTGGCTGGAAGGGCATCTGCTGCGTAAAACAAATGCTGGATAAGTTGGCGGTTCATTCCGCTGTGGCGACCCCAGATTAATAAAGGGACTAAGCCGAAAAGAAAGTGAATAAATGAATGAATAAAAAGTAAGTTGCTGAAAGAAACAATACCTGCAGTCTGAACTTTCGAGTGATTAGCAGATGAAAGGCTTTGGAATAAAAATCAGGCCAGGTAGTTCATATAGTTAAAGGCTTAGAAACAGCAGATTTTTGAAAGGCATAATTTATGACACAAAAGACCGACTAATTCAAAGGTTCTTTGAAGTGGTTGAAATACATCACTGATTTGAAATACTTTATTCACAGCAGTTCACAATCACAATAGGCTAATTGCCATTTTCACATGCACTCGAGCTTTGTCAAGTACTTTGAACTTTGTGTTTGTGCTGAAGGTTCACCTGAACATTGAACTCTCGACCTTCATAAGTTTACATCCTACACCATCCGGCATGGTGGCTCAATGGTTAGCACTGTCACCTCACAGCAAGAATCCCAGCTGGGCCAGTTGGCATTTCTGAGTTTGCATGTTCCCCCTGTGTTGGCGTGGGTTTACTCCGGGTGCTCTGATTTCCCATGTCCAAAGACTATTTTGAGGGATGTATACAAAAACAATGGTCCCAGCGTATTTCCTATTTGACATCTTTAGTTTCTACAGCTTCCGAGAATACAAAAAGAGCTACATATTGATGAGTTGCGATACTTGGTGGTGTGTTCCTGTGTTGTGTGTAATTTTGGTTTTCATGTTATTGGGATCCCTCCAGTGTTTCCCCCCTCCTGTAAGTTTGTTTTTGCTTTGTTTGTTAACATCACTGTAAAAATATTGTATATACACGGTTCGAAGCAGTAGGGGTTGGATTCCACACTTTTTCTATATTGTACATATTTTCTTTTGTTTTTATAAATAGGTAGGGAGTTAGGTGTAGCTTTGTATTTTTATTTCTGTTATTTTCTTTGTAGGGTGTAGGTGTGGGTCCACTCTGAGGTAATAGGCTTCACATATTGGGTGATTTAAAAAAAAAAATGAAAACGACAAAAACAAAAAACAAATAAAAAAATAAACGGACCCGACTCTGTGGTTCATGAAAGTGAATTTTATTTGTCAAGTGCATTATTTATGTTACGTCTTTGACCCAGACCAGGGTCGTAACATAATATTATAATAGCTGTTTTAACATTAAGTTTTGACTGAATTGCCTCTTATAACAGTTATGAGAGTTGATAACAAGCATGAAATGTTCATGGGTCAATAATATGACCACATTGAAACGGTATATAGATGAATTGGATAAACTAAATAGGCCATAGTGTATGAGTGCATGTGTGTGAATGAGAGAGTGTATGGGTGTTTCCCAGTACCGGGTTGCAGCTGGAAGGACATCCGCTGCGTAAAACAACAGTACAATCCATTAAATGATCTGTACTCCTTTTCCTCCCAGACTTTCTTCATTCCTGTCAAAAAAGTGAATTCAAATTAATTCAATTAAAATGTATTGTATATAGTGTTTTATACAATAATAATTATTCACTTAATATTATTTATTAAGTACCTTTACAAAAGTTATATGTGATTACGATAATTTAAAAAAAAAAAAAAAAACGTAAATATTAAGGCATTGTGTAAAACAAAACCTCTTCTTGACTACCAATATAACAGGCTATATCCAGCTATATTTGTATAGCTGTACATAATGTGTAGCTGTACATAATGTAACGTTGCAGACACTGAGAACAGACTTGCGGATCCAAATGCAGTTTAATAATCGAGGTTGTATAGGCAGAGGTCAGAAACAGGAGCAAAACAGTAGCACAAGGGCAATCCAATAACTGTGGTCAGCAACCAGGCGAGAGGTCAGACTAGGTGGCAAAAAATCAAAACAGGAAACAGCAAGAAACACAAGAGAACAAACCAGGAAAGCGATCTGTAATGTTCGTACTGAAACAAGACTCAGCAATGTGTGAATGAAGGTGAGGTGTATTTATAGCCCTTGTAATCAGTATAGATGAGCAGAAGCTGTGTCTGTGTGTGAGTGTCCGGATTATTGTCAGCTGCTGTAGGAGTCGATGAGCGCGAGGAGTTCTGGGACTTGTAGTTCGTTCAGCAGTAGTCTCCAGTAGAGAAAACCCCGCTGGCGACTGCAACACAAATGCAGTTTAATATTCAAGGTCGTGCAGGCAGAGGTCAGAAACAGGAGCAGAACAGTAACACAAGGGCAATCCAATAATCGTGGTCGGTAACCAGGCGAGAGGTCAGACTAGGTGGCAAAGGATCAAAACAGGAAACAGCAAGAATCAAAACACGGGAGAACAAACCAGGAAATTGCTTTGTAATGTTCACACTGAAACAAGACTCGGCAATGAGTGAATGAAGGTGAGGTGTATTTATAGTCTTTGTAATCAGTGTAGATGAGCAGCAGCTGTGTCTGTGTGTGAGAGTCCGGATTATTGTCAGCTGCTGAGTTGATAAGCACGAGGAGTTCTGGGAGTTGTAGTCCTTTCAGCAGTAATCTCCAATAGAGAAAAGCATTTTCCCATAGGATTTTTGAAGATTGCAAATAATAAGCTCTGTGTTCAAACACTGTTCATTGCGCTTTCATGTTATGTCCAACCGCTTATTTTTAGAGTCATGGTCCATGACAAAGGTTTAATCTCTCGGTTTATTAAATTGTAATCCACACTATATATTATAAACAAATACGCAAAAACACGTCTGAATATAGACCTACGTGCCTTTTGGATTTTTTTTTTCACATGATAAATACATATGTTTTGCTTCACGGTTGTTGTAAAAGTTTTAAAACAAGTACTGTGTTTTATAAATGTACCTTTATAGTATTATCATAAGCCATATTTTAATAAGAGTACCGCGCGCCTACATACAGCCCTCTTACAATAGTAATAGAAGACAGAAATCAAAAATGAGGCGTGAGGGAACTGGTCTATCAAATGCCTGCATGTTCAGTCATGGATAGAGAACAACATTTAATATTCTTTTTTTGTCAGGAAGTACAGTAAAAAACAGCCCATACGGTCACATATGCTATACATTTGAGGAGTGTAAAAATTACAGTTATGATAGAGTTAAATTCTGTTTTCAGACAAAAAAAAAAATAAATAAAATAATTTATTAATGACTGAAGATGCAGGCATATGAAAGACCAGTTATATATA
>CAIGQQ010006052.1:32994-51791 GCA_903798035.1 Danio albolineatus | reverse complement strand
ATACATATATATATATATATATATATATATATATGTATGTTGATCACGTTAAAATGACAGGTAATATTTATTTATTTTTTTACAAATTTATTCACACATTTGCATTACTGGGAGCAGAAAGAGACTCTGACTTACCAGACTGAACTGGTAAGCAGTATCTTCATAAAATTGTTTGATTAAAATAAATGATCAACAAATAAATCTGTCATGATGGTCTCTACAATATGAATTCCCAATTAGAAAAATGCTACAAACAATAAAATACTATTTGTGACAAATCCAAATGCCCAACTCATGCAGGCTGCATTACAGACCAGTTCAGCTCGATGACGTATAATGTCTCCAATACCGCCTGTAGTTCCGTTTAGCAACTTTATAGCAACTGTCTTTTTAAAGAAGCACAACAGACTATAAAGATCAAGAGTGTGATGTAACTGATGTGTTTGTCGCAGAATAAAACGTGAAAGCATTTTTAATTTGTGTCAGCCACAAACCTTATTTTATCGAAATCCCATTGAAAAAAACAATTGACTTTGGGACGAGGGAACCAGAACTGCTAAAATGCTAACTTGCATCCCGGTTTTTGCATAAAAATTGACATCATAGTTCCTCCACTTTATTTAGCTTTCACAATCCAAAATATATAATGTAATTGCAATGCCTGGATTCACTACAGGAAGGCACAGGATCGCAGGATCATCAAAACCACAGATTTATTATCAGTACACCTACATGGATGCACACAGGAAGAACATGGTGTGAAAACAGACAGAATACCAGACGAGGACTGACTAAAGACAGGGACTATAAATACACAGGGGATGATTGACAATGATTGCACATAAGGGATGAACACAGGTGAAGGTGATGAACATAATGACATGGCTGACCGGGAACAAAGGAACACATGGTGGGTCACATGATGTAAACAAACACAAGGGATGTGACAGTAATCCAACATGAGCGCAGGAAAGCTCTGCCCCTTCCACCACGTGAGCAAAGCAGCAGCCGTTGAGTGCGTGAAGTGTCTAACATTCCACACTTCATTTTACCGGTTGAATAAGTGCATCATCCGGGTAATTAACGCCGAGTTCAAACTGCAGGATTTTCAAAGTAGTCGTGTCGCAGATGTTTTCACACTGCATGATTATCTGGGCTAGCGTTTTGTCGCTGCTTTGTTTACACTGCAAGATGAATCGGCGACAGGGAGTTTCACACTGCATGACTTCAAAATAGGAAGAATCGCCGACAACTTTGTTCAAACTACGTCTCACACCCAAAAACACGTAGTATATCTTTTGTTATGAACTACATAACGAGAAAGAACCCTTTAATGGGGTAGAAAATGTACATATCTGCTCATCTGGCTTTGAAGGGAATTAGCAATTTCTCCTCAACTCTTTTATTTTTTGACCAGGTTATGTTGTGATATTGCTCACATGACACGTCAAACAGACACGGGAGCTCATGCCAAATTTACACTAATTCCCCCTCCATTTCTTGGGTCCGAATAAACTGAAAATGAGCGCTTTTAACTTCTCCCTCAACCTCCCGCTGGCCTGCAGGTACCCACACTAGTGAATGCTGCTCTCTCATTGGCTGTAGCCGGTCGCCGATGTTATTTTCAGTCAAAATACATTTCACACGGCATGATTTGAATCGCCGACAGCTCCAGATATTCAGCACGCCAAATATCTCCCAGGCATCGCCGACTCATCTGCGATTCTCTCAGATCTCGTCTTTGATAGTTCATATTGTGTGATTGTCACTCGCGTGCACGAGCACTGATTTGCCTGTGATTTCAGGCATTTGTTGGGGATTTCGCAAAACCTGTCGGCAAGTCAAAATCGGGGCTAAAATCATGCAGTCTGAACTCGGCATAAAGTGCACTTATTATTTTTAGAGTTTTCAGTGTGAACGCACTACTTACACTATTTACACTACAAAATGGAATAGTGCATAAGGATGCGATTTGGGACGCACCTTATGTAAAGCGTCTTGAAGGGGGCGGGGTATATCAGATACTAGAGAGCATTTGATTGGTCAGAAGATTTGATTGAAAATAAAATATCATTGATTCATGTAGGCATGACAAACTGCAAGCTTTGCATGTTTGAATCTTCTAGATGTAAATTATTTCACTTTTTTGCATCACACTTGCTTAAAGTTATCTTTAAAGCTAAAATACTGATACTACAATTCCAAAATACCCTCACAGGATCCAACTGATCCCAAACTTTCAGCTCTTCTTACCAGCTTTTACCCTTATTGCCTTCAGTAGTTGCTATTTCGTAGACTCATATATGTATGTGTGTGTGTAGGTGGACATTATTCGGAAGAGGCTTCATAAAGATATCCTCCACAACCCCGTGGTGATGCTGAACTTCTGTCCAGACCTGCGATCCAGCACCTCTGACCTGCGCAGCGTCCAGGGCGAATTCGTTTTCCTCATAGACCGCAGTGGAAGCATGAGCGGGGTCAACATTAATCGAGTTAAGGTGGGACGCAACTGTTTCTGTGCTAAAACTAACCGTGGTCCTTCTTCCCAGTGCTCATTAACTTTTGGAGACATCCTAATTTATTCAGCGGCTTAAAACCCCAAAGTGCTTCAGTCGTGTTAATGACCATTAATGAATCAGGGTTTTTATATACACACTGCAGGGCTTGTTTAACGGAGAGTCTTCTTCATAAGTTACTGTACAGCCGCAGATGGTTCGCCCACGTGTTTTAATTAGGTTTTATGTAGGTTTTTGGGAGTTAATATTTATGCGGAGTCGTTAGAGTAGCAAAGTTGTGCTTACAGAGCTCTGCTGCCAAGTCAGTACAGTGCAATATGATGATATACACTCGCTGGCCACTTTATTAGGTACACCTTACTAGTACCGTGTTGGACACCCTTTTGCCTTCAGAACTGCCTTAATCCTTTTTGGCATAGATTCAACAAGGTATACCTTAGAGATTTTGGTCCATATTGACATGATAGCATCACGCAGTTGCTGCAGATTTGCTGGCTGCACATCCATGATGCAAATCTCCCGTTCCACCACATCCCAAAGGTGCTCTGTTTTGGAGGCCATTTGAGTACAGTGTATCAGAAGATGGGTACACTGTGGTCATAAAGGGATGGACATGGTCAGCAACAATACTCAGGCAGGCTGTGGCATTGACATAATGCTCAATTGGTACTAATAGGCCCAAAGTGTGCCAAGAAAATATCCCCCACACCATTACACCACCACCAGCAGTCGAACCATTGAACAAGGCTGGATCCATGCTTTCATGTTGTTGATGCCAAATTCTGACCCTACCATTTGAATGTTGTAGCAGAAATGGAGACTCATCAGACCAGGCAACATTTTTCCAATCTTCTATTGTCCACTTTTGGTTAGCCTGTGTGAACTGTAGCCTCAGTTTTTAGCTGAAAGGAGTGGCACCTGGTGTGGTCTTCTGCTGCTGTAGCCCATCTGTCTCAAGGTTGGACGTGTTGTGCGTTCAGAGATGCTCTTCTAAATACCTCGGTTGTATCGAGTGGTTATTTGCATTACTGTTGCCTTTCTATCAGCCATTCTCCTCTGACCTCTGGCATCAACAAGGCATTTGCGCCCACAGAACTTCCTCTCACTTGATATTTTCGTTGGTGTTCACTGACAGCCATTCAATGACCCTTGCGATCATATTTTTCCTTGAGGTGCTGGCAGTGTGAGAAGGTTTCAAACTCTTTCCTACAGTTTGACTTCAGCCACGACAAGTACTGTATTAAATCAAGAACAAATAGCCAAAGAGACAAATCCGATGATGCAATCAGTGCGACAAGAAAGAATAAAGGCCCACAGTGGCTTCTCCTACTGCAGTAATTTCCATTTTTCTTTTTGATATTTGGCACAAGTTTATCAAAAGAAGATTTTTTCCCCTTATTTTTGGCTCATTGGATGGAAACGGTGCTTTATTTCCGAATGTATTATGCGTTATTCCAGTTTTGCACATAATACTAGTGTAAAAAGCATATAATCTCTTTCAACAGTAAATATTGACATATAAATGTCCCAAAACTCACCCGAATAAGTAGATATTTGGGTTTTATTATTATTATTTGTTTTGTTATGCTATTTTACTGAACAACTCTTTAGTCAGAACCAAATCAGAGCATTTGAGCAGCCAGTTGAAGAGGCTTTGTAATGAAATAACCAGCTTGTTGCATTGAATGGCTCAAGTGGCTACGATAATTGAACTTGGTAAGTCTTCATGCTGAGATTGGATATTTTGTGCGCTGTTGATGTGTGAATTAGTGTGTATGTGTGTGTGTGCTCCCTGTTGGCGGGTCTTGCAGCGTGACGCACGAGGCAGTGATGACTCACTGGGCTTTTGATTGAGGATGCTCCTTTGACCACAAACACCAAACTGCTTGAATGTAAAGGCTCAGGTCGCAGAAACACCCATCCCAGAATATCCTTGACCCTGAAGAAGACTTGATCCATGCTTAAATGTCATATATCCAATGTTATTCCTCCAGGGATAAAGCAGGATAACAATAGATTTATCTTGTAACACTGAAAAGATGCTATCTAAAGGAATTGATCACCCAGAAATGAAGGTGTTGTCACCATTTATTCATTTTCGTGTAACACAAAATGACATATTGAAGACTCGTGTTGGTCATTTTTATATTTATTTACAACGAATGTGGATTTAGCCCTTGTGTATCTTGTTATAAAAACTCTCTGATTGGCTGTAGGTCATCGCTAATGTGTTTTTCAGTCAGAACTCATTTAATGTATTGTTACGGTTATTTAAGATGGAAATGCTAGGGTTACAGCAACATTTAAAATTTATGACCCTTTTTGTGAATGGTGGTGGCAATGGAGCAGACAAACTACCAAATTATGCCTCAAGAATGGTGTTTATTTTTCAAGGTGAAGGTGTGATAAACAAAAGTATATACAAAACAAAGAAAACAAAAATAAAATAAATAGTTATAAAAGGGGAAGAGGAACAAAAGCGGCACCAAAGAAAAGAAAATAATATAACAAAACAACTCTAACTAGAAAACCCACAATCTCTAAACCAGTGGTTCTCAACTGGTTTGGCCACGGGACCCACATTTTTACATGGTCATTAAGCCGCGGTCCAAATTTTTAGGAACTGTAATATAATTTTAGGAATTATAATTAATTTGTATTTATTTGTTAACATACACAAGTAGTGAAAGAAAAATCATGAGAAAATCAGCAAGACTTACAAATAAACACTATTTTATTGCTGACATTTAACAAAATGTATCAAATTATAGAAATATTACAAAGTAAAAACGGCAAACACTGTAAACAGTGGTCAGGGTAAGGAAAGGTTGTTACCATAAACAAAACTGAACTGTTAATAAAACATAAACCCTGATCCTGTTGAACAGAACAAACCAGCAAATTGTAAAATGATTAAAATATTCATAACCACTTTTACCTCTAATATGACAGCAATTATAAACATCTGTTTCACTCAACAGTAATTTGGGAAGATAATGAGATAACTGAGGATGTGCTTTACTGATGTGATAAGAGTTTCAAAGTCAGGGGTGATGGTAGACAGTGCTACCCGAAGATCTGGCTCTAAGTCCCACCTGTTTCTCTGCTTTGACTCAAGCTGCACCACGGAAGAGAAGCCACTTTCACACAGATACGTAATTCTGAATAAGATGGGTTTGATCGCACTCTCAGATCGCGAAAACTGGGAGAGGCTTACTTCACTGAATTTCTTTTTCAGCGTCTTATCACGACAGTTCCACGAGCTGACTCTCTGTGTTGCTCGGCAACGTGCCGCTTTCCACGTCGATTCAAAAGGGATCGGTTGTCATGCGCGCATTTCAAAATAAAAGTCCGGTATACGCAAAACAAGTTAAAGATTAAACTTTTGTTGTTTTTTTGACCACACACTCCGCGACCCACTGAAAATGTTCCTGCGACCCACTTTTGGGTCGCGACCCACCAGTTGAGAAACACTGCTCTAAACTATCTAATAAAAGAAAGAAAAAGAAAAGTCTTCAGAGTTTTTACTCCCTATATAAACTATACTACTAACCAAATTCATAAAGCAAAACTTACAATAAGTGGCGCACACTTCTAAACTAGTGTGTAAATACATTTGCATCTCCTACGTGTAGCAGCATGTAGGTCATGTGACATCTACCCTGCCCTCGAATCCGGTTGATGTTGTGGATCTGGTGATCAGAAAGAAAACATAATTAGAACATCTCCTTTAAAAGGTAGATTTCAGCACAAATGTTAACAGAACACACATAATCCAAGAAACTGTCAAGCAACCCAGCAAAACACACAACAGTGAGCAAGCAAAAGCAAGCTAGCGTTCTTCCTGGCCGGTTTCCTTTTAAAGGAGAATTTCCGCATCTGATTAGGTATTGATGATGACGTCATTGAAGTTGTAATTATGATGGACATCTAGCTCAACCATGGGCGCCACGGTGGCCGAGTGGTTAGCACTTTCGCCTCACAGCAAGAAGGTCGCTGGTTCGATCCCCGGCTGGGCCAGTTGGCATTTCTGTGTGGAGTTTGCATGTTCTCCCCGTGGTTGCGTGGGTTTCCTCCAGGTGCTCCGGTTTCCCCCACAGTCCAAAGACATGCGGTACAGGTGAATTGGGTAAGCTAAATTGTGCGTAGTGTATGTGTGTGAATGAGAATGTATGGATGTGTTTCCCAGAGATGGGTTGTGGCTGGAAGGGCATCCGCTGCGTAAAACAAATGCTGGATAAGTTGGCGGTTCATTCCGCTGTGGCGACCCCGGATTAATAAAGGGACTAAGCCGAAAAGAAAATGAATGAATGAATCTAGCTCAACCAATGGGAAGCTGAAACTGGGCGGACCTAAAGAAATGACTGAGGGAGAGAGAGACAGAGAAAGACTTCCAGAGAGCTGGTAAGACAAAAACAGAAGCCAAAAAATGAAATTAACAAGTAAATAAGAGTGAGAATGTGTTAAAATCTGAAAATGTGGTAAAAATTAGGCGAGGGCTTTTCTTTTTCTGGATTGCTTTTTTAAAACTGTTGCTTGGGTTTAGGGAAGGAGAAGGGTGGGTCAGTCGATCGGTCAGTCAGTCAGTCGACAGCTGCCTCTTGTGGATTTATGTGAGAACTGGAGGCACGAATGGCATTCACGAGAGAAATAAGAGATCTCAAAAAGCATACACAGCGGCCCCTGGTGGATTCGCAAAAACAAAAATTGCAACAAAAAAACATAGCTCCTGGGACATATTTGGCACTCTCCAGAAATGTATAAAGGGGTATTTTTTCAGAATGAACTTGTGTTGTGATTCTCTCTGAAAGCGTTTTTGATCATTTGCACTTTGTGACTGTCACTCTATCAAACAAGCACTGATTTGCTTCCATTTTTGGGCATTTGTCTGTGATTTTACAAAACTTTTTGGCCAGCGAAAGTCAGTGCTTAAATTGGGCAGTGTGAACTTGGCATTAGATTAATTAGGCAAGTCATTGAGCAAAACTATTGTGTTAAAAAAAATCTAAATTTCACAAGAGGACTAAGTATATTGCCTTCAACTAAGTATATGTACAGTACTGTGCAAAAGTCTTAGACCCCCAGTTACATTAGTTATTTAGGAAGGGTGTAATTCATTCGTTCATTTATTAATTTTCCTTCGGCTTAGTATCTTTCATCAGGGGTCACCACCACAGAATTAACCGCCAACTAATCCAGCATATGTTATACACAGCGGATGCCCTTCCAGCTGCAATCCAGTACTGGGATCACACTCACATTCCCACACATAAACTACAGACAATTTATCTTACCCAATTCACAGATAGCGCATGTCTTTGGACTGTGGGGAAAACTGGGGCACCCAGAAGAAACCCACACCAACACAAGAAGAACATGCAAACTTCACACATCTGATGAATTTCAAGCATCTGATGAATTACATTTGTCGCAAAAGAGGTGAAATATTTTGGAAGATTCTATTTAATTTTTTCTTTGAACAATGTAACCTATGGATTATTTTAAAATGAACAAGACAATGTCTAGAATTAATAGAGTGTTTATTAATGTCCTCCAAACCTGATTGCCACATTTCATTCTGAAATTTCCCCTTCCGATTTTTTCTCTCACTGTTCCTTAAAACATTTTGTGGAGGGGGAAGTAGCAGATAGTTGTTGTTCATAAATTATTGATATGCTTTTTTACTACCTTTACACCAGTCAAGGCATTTGTAAATGATTGAAGGGGATGTGCTATCCAATGAAGATGTATGGGCATGTATGTTGTTCCTACAGTAATCTGTAAAAATCTGAAAAAATGATTCTGAGGGAATTTAAATTTCTGCTGTAATTTGTTAAATGAAGCTAGATTTCCTTCAGCGAAAAGATCCCCTACAGTATTTGCACCCATTCCTTCCATTACTTAAAAGTCCCATCTAATGTTGATGGAATAAATTATGGATTCTTAGCGATGGTTCCAAAAGTAATTTTGTTTTGAATATTGTGTATGTACTTCCCATAATTTTTTTGTTTGTATATTAAAGTTATAGTTTACCCAAAAGACCTACACTTGCTCCATACCTTTTAGACAGACAGACAGACAGACAGACAGACAGACAGACAGACAGACAGACAGACAGACAGACAGACAGATAGATAGATAGATAGATAGATAGACGGATGGATAAATGGATGGATGGATGGATGGATGGATGGATGGATGGATAGATGGATGGATGTACGGACAGACGGCCGGACGGATGGACAGACAGAGAGACAGATATATAGACAGACAGACAGACAGACAGACAGATGGGCGGATAAATGGATGGATGGATGGATGGATGGATGGATGGATGGATGGATGGATGATGGATGGATGGATGGATGGATGGATGGATGGATGGATGGATGGACGAATGGACAGACGGCCGGCCGGCCGGACGGACAGACAGACAGAAAGACAGATAGACAGATAGACAGACAAAATAAGACTTTTGCATAGTACTGTACATATTACATTTTTCATTACACATGACATGCTCAATGCGCTATATAGTTCTATGTTATTTAGCATATCCTTATGTAAAGCAATCCACATTAAACTAATTGCAGGGTTAAGTGTTACGCTCTCATGACATGCCTGTACCCTTCATACCCCCAAATGTTTAGACTAGCGGTCAATCGCTAATGGTTTTTATGTCACCCTAGCCTGAATTGAGCCAGCAGTCTTTGCTAGCAGACCTGAAGCCATTAGACAACAGTGTGGCAGTGTTTAATGAACTCCACTATTATACCTGTCAGACGTCTATTGTGTTTCGTCTAAAGTACAGATAGAATTTACAAGGCTGACTGACAGCGGGAACAGCAGAGAGTAATTAGCATGAGGTGATAATTAGGTTTGTAAATATGAATGTGATTAATACAGAAGAGCTGTAGGATTTGATCAGTTTTTAAAACGATGAGGTCTGTCACTATTTCAAATTAATTAGAAAACTAGTCACCGTATTTGTTCTGATGTGCATAATGAGATAAGTTCACCTTTACAAAAGAGATTGTCATATACAGATATGGGTACTGGTGTCGCAACTAACTGCATTACTACGCGACAAAGCATGGTCTAACACAAAAAAGGCATGACCAGCAGGGGGCAGTTATGTAACATAGTGCAGTGGTTCTCAACTGGTTTGGCCATGGGACCCACATTTTTACATGGTCATCAAGCCGCGACCCAAATTTTTAGGAACTATATTATAATTTTAGGAATTGTAATGAATTAATTCGTATTTATTTGTTAACATACACAAGTAGTGACAGATAAATCATAAGAAAATCACCAAGACTTACATATAAACAATTTTTTATTGATGTCATTGGACAAAATGTATCAAATTATACAAATATTTCAAAGTACAATTGCGCATTTCAAAATAAACGTCCGGTATGAGCATTTCAAAATAAAAGTCCGGTATAAGCATTTCAAAATAAAAGTCCGGTATAAGCAAAATAAGTTAAAAATTGATGTTTTACACACACTCCTCGACCCACTAAAAATGTGCACTTTTGGGTTGCGACCCACCAGTTGAGAAACACTGACATAGTGAACACATGGAACTGATATACTGTAGCAGCCAGAGTCACGTGAGCATAAGTTGATGCACAATCAAAATTTTAATTTGACTTAAAAAATGTGTTTAGGTTTAAGTAATTTTATTGCATCGAGTTATATTTTATTTAAAAATTAGTTTTAAAATGAAACTGCAGTCGAACTACAACTGTCATACAACTGTCCGTAACACTGGATATTCAGGTAATTTTCTTCATATGTTTTATGAATGGTGCCACGGTGGCGTAGTGAGTAGCACGTTCGCCTCACAGCAAGAAGGTTGCTGGTTCGAGCCTCGGCTGGGTCAGTTGGCATTTCTGTGTGGAGTTAGCATGTTCTCCTCGTGGTTGCGTGGGTTTCCTCCGGGTGCTCCGGTCTCCCCCACAAGTCCAATGACATGTGGTATAGGTGAATTGGGTAAGCTAAATTGTCCGTAGTGTATGTGTGTGAATGAGAGTGTATGGATGTTTCCCAGAGATGGGTTGCAGCTGGAAGGGCATCCGCTGTGTAAAACAAATGCTGGATAAGTTGGTGGTTCATTCCGCTGTGGCGACCCCAGATTAATAAAGGGACTAAGCCGACAAGAAAATGAATGAATGAATGATTTCTTTTATCTTTGCCATGATGACTGTCACGATCACCAGCGATCTAAACTTCCAGAGATCGCTGGTAGACACACGTATCACATAAGAACTACAAATCCGCCTGTTTATGGACTACATCTCCACTCATGCAACACACACACACTCCTGCTCCAAGTCACCACTGATTGCACACACACAACCTGAGGATTGTCAAGGACTGATTACACACACTATTTAATCCACACAGAAACACTCACTGTTGCTGGGTCTTGTTCGCTTAATGTGACATTACAACGTGTTCCCTTGATCTTGGTTTCCTGTGTTTCTACCTTCGCCTGACTAACCTGTTCATCCCTGCCTGCCGCCAGCCTTTTGACTCCTTGCCTGTTATTGACCACGATTCTGGACTGTCTGTATGCATCTGTTTATTCCTGGTGACCTTTGCTTACCTGACAACTCTATTAAACCTGCATGTGGATCCACACCTCAGTTGTCAGTGTCACATCCCCGTGTTACAATGACAGAGAATAATATTTGACTAGATATTTTTCAAGACACTTCTATCAGAGATGTATAGTAACGAAGTAGAATTACTTCACTACTGTACTTAAGTATCAAAAGGCTGTATCTGTTGTAGGGATGAAAATTATTATATGCATTTGTTTATATGGCAGAACATGTGTTTTTTCCCCAAAGAGGGCTCACACAAACTCCTGATAAAATCAGGAACTGCTTTGTGGACTGTGGGGGTTTAATGATGTAGTCACGTGTCGATTGGTCAGTTTGAATGTCTCAGGTTTTAGGCTTTGGTCACATGGTCAAGAAGGGTACAAAAGAAGGTGTTATACGAAGCTCTGGCTCTTTCTTCTCTGGCTCTGGCCTTCTCTGGGCTCCTGCTCTGGCTCTCTATCTCTCTCCCTCCCCCTCTCTCTCCCTCTCTCTCTCAGGTAACTTTAATCTACATTTAAGCTGGGTACAATTATTATTATGTTTTTATCATTTCATGTTTTATTGTTTCATACAGTTATTTGTAACTAATTCAGTTGTAACCGTAGAGAATTATTGCCATTAAATCATCTCATTTTCAAGTATTTGTCAATTACTTTTGATTTAACATCAACATTTAATGGCTCCATATTGCAATACAATATAATCACATAATAGCAACGCTCTCCCACATTTAAAGCTATTAATACTGCCCTTATTTCCGCTTTTGGTATAAGTTTGCAGAAGGATGGTTTTGACTAGAATGTACAGTTTTTTACCATCATACTGATAACTTTTAGTCATTCGGCAGAACTACAGTTCAGAACCGCTGTAGTTAAAAAAACCAGCCTTACACTGTACTCTAGTGGAGTATTGTTTTTTCAACTTCTTCCACTTTTACTTCAGTACATATTTTTGATGAGTTTAATACTTCTACTCCAATAGATTATTTATGTGCTGCATCGTTACTCGTTACAATTATAAAAATGTTACGAATCATTCCAAACCCACATTATCTTTTACCCGTTAGATCGTTTAGTTGCCCCAACAAGTCGAGGATGAAAAGAAAGTGTGCAAGTTCCACAAAATTACTGCTTGATGCACACTAGTTTAAGAAGGGAATCAGCTGTGAAGAAAAAAGGCACACTTTAGGTATTGTTTTAGGTTTTATTGATTTAGGTACTGATAAAAGAAATCAGCGATTAGAAATAAGGTATTAAGACTATTATGTTTAGAAACATGTTGAAAAAATCTTCTCTTTGTTAAACAGAAATTGGGGAAAAAATAAACAGGGAGGGCTAATGATTCTGACTTCAACTGGACATTCCTCTTTCATTGTACTGCCCTCTATAATCCACCCTGCTTTTCTTCTATTCATCTCATTCCTGCTGACCTCCCGTTTTTGCATGCGTTCACAGGATGCAATGGTGGTGATTCTGAAAAGTCTTTTCCCGGCCTGCTTGTTCAACATAGTGGGCTTTGGATCCAAATTCAAAACACTGTTTTCCACCAGCCAGAGCTACGATGAGGTAAAGTCACCCGCAGAGAGTCGCCATCGCTGGCCTCGTTAGATCGGCAGTTAACACTGAGAGCCGCTAGACTGTCCAGAGGATCTATGACTCTGTTTTTCTGCCGGCGTCCACTGGCAAAGCTCTGGGCTTATAGAATGAATTGCTTTTAAAGCTTCATATGATTTCAAAACAGATAAAGCACTGCTTATTCAGTATTCTCTGCTGCAAGTCATTTTTAAAAAGCTCATATGTTGTAAAATGTAATGCGCTCTCAGAAATATTGTAAATGTACGAGCGCTGTCACTGGGGTGGTACTTTTTTGTTTGTAGCTAAATTGGTCCCTATTGATAGCTTAAAGGGGTGGTCCACTACGATATCTTATTTTAAACTTTAGTTGATGTGTAATGTAGCTGTTTGAACATAAACAACGTCTCTTAGGCCCCGTTTACACTAGTGCGTTTTCGTTTTAAAACGCATAAGTTTTGCTACGGTTACGCCATCCGTCCACACTACACCGGAGTTTTCGAGCCGCGAAAACGGAGCGTTTTGGAAACGCTGGAGAGGCCGTTTTCATTCTGAAACGCATGCTTCTCCGTCTTTGTGTGGATGGGGGGAAACGGAGACATCTGAAAACGGAGGCGTTGCTGCTGAGATTGGCTACGTGATTGGGGCTTTTTGGTCATTGTGTATCCTTCCCTTATTCGTCAAGCGCACATGACTATAACGCCACCGGAAGACGGCAGACCAGTCTTCACTGTAAACACTGTATTTTCGATAGCCATGTATGTTTTATATTCATTTGTTACTTTAAGTAACAACTCGATCTCGTCGTCTGTCCACAAAAAGACCTCTCTTGCTTTCTTTGCCATCGCGTTCATCGCTCAACCAGCGTTTGTTGACTAACAATAACCAAATGCCGAGCGAGACACGTGCTTCCTGTTTATACTTGAACGCGCATGCTCAGAGTTCACGAATGGTCACGTGATAGACGTTTCTGGTGGAGTAGTGTAGACGGAGATGTGCTGTAATGTTATAGCAGGACGCTTCCTTGTGACATGGAGCCAATCCTCGAATCTCAGCACATTATGTTAGCTGACCAATCAGAGCCTCTTGAGGGCGGGAACTAGAAAATATGACAGTCGTTTTCATGTTAGCTGAGTAAGATATATGAACAAATAACGTGATTTTTCACAAATGAAGCATGCGCACACAATGCTTTGCACCCCATAAACACAATCAAGCTTTAAAAATACACTCTGGACCACCCCTTTAAAGGAATAGTTCACCCAAATATGACAATTTACCCACTATTATTACCCACTATAACCCACTACTTACCCTTGAGTGGTTCCAAATGTTTATGAGCGTCTTTTTTTCTGCTGAACCTAAAAGAAGATCATTTGAAGAAAGGTGGAATCCATTGCAGAAAAAAACAAACAAATATTATGCAAGTCAGTGGTTACAGGTTTTCAGCTTTCTTCAAAATAGCTTCTTTTGTGTTCAACAGGATGAAGACAATCATAAAGGTTTGTGACAAGTGAAAGATGAGTAATTGATGGCAGACATTATACATTGTAAAAAAATTCTTGCTGTCTAATTTTTTTTATGAAAGAAACTTTTATAGTCATCTCAACTTGACATCAATCAAACGGACTCAAAATCTTTTGTATAAAAATATAGTTGATACAAGATTATTTGATTAATGTTAGTTAAAGTAGCATATGAACATATTTGTTTTTATGACTTTTGTCATCATTTATTACAGTATACATTATTGTAGTTAAAATCTATATTAGTACCTAAACAGTACAAAAGTATACATTTTTAATCTTTTTTTTTAATGATTGGGAACTCGAAAGCTATTTTTGACTTCTAAGTTCCTCTCACAGTATGAGACATGACCACACGAATCAATGATTTTGACATGAGTTTTCCCTAAAAAATTATGTTTGAGGTAGTACAATAGTAATAAATTGCATTGGGAATGCTCACCATAAGAGAAATGTAAAGGTTTTATAAAAAAACAAAACAAAAAAAACATAAATGATATATTTAAAAGTACACTGATCAAAATTACAGTTTTTATTTTATTTGTGTTGTTCTGTTATTCAGAACATATGTATTTAGTATATGTATTAAATAAGCTTAAAAAACCTCTTTGAATCTTTCAGGATAACCTGTATTTTTTTGTACTTTTAATCTCCACTGTATTTATAAGATTTGTAATACAACACTTGAGTGACAACACTTCCATTCATTTTGTTAAACTATTCTTGATCTTTTTATGATTATTATGAAGTATTATTTATTTAAATAGTCATTATTTTTTGAGGTCATTTTATATTTCTGCAATTTATTTATTTATTTTTATTCTGTTTAGATCAACAGTTAGCTTTAATTTATTTTCACTTCAGTTTTAGTGAGTTTTAGTACCTACAACTTTTTATTGCTTCTCATATAGATATGTCATGACATGGAATTTTCCAGACCTAAAAAGGTTTTGGAAAAACAAATAAATCCAGTTTTGAAAAATTCATGGAAAATTGTTTAACAAACATCTGTATTCCTGAAATTATTTAAATTGAGAATATTAGTAATATTAAAATTAAGATAATAATATTTCAAATACAATAGTTCTTATGTAAAAATTATAATTTTATAATTTTATTTTTATTTAATAATTTATTATTATTTAATTATAATTATAATAATTCTCTAGATGGAGTAAAAAATCAACTCGCTGTTTACGAATATAAGTAATATAATATAATAATGCACATTAATATAATAATATTGCACAATAATAATAAGAAGAAAATCAGTAACACTTTAAAATAATTGGCCATTATTTAATGTTAATTAATATATTTACTAACATAAACAAACAATAAATAATACATTTTTTTCCCAGGAGAGCTTGGCGTTGGCTTGTGAGTATGTGAAGAAGATCCGGGCTGATATGGGTGGCACAAACATACTGGCTCCCTTAAACTGGATCCTGCGGCAGCCCATGCACAGAGGTCATCCTCGCCTTCTCTTCTTGCTGACCGACGGAGCTGTCAGTAACACTGGGAAGGTCATCGAGTTGCTCCGTAGCCACGCTCGGTTCACCAGGTCAGTGCTTGTACTTTTACATTCATTTAGTTTAGTCAAAGAAAGTAAAATACACAAGATGTGTCTCTTGTATACTTTAGAATGGGGAACAGTGTAACAGTTAATATGGTGAATGAAGCCCCGCCTTCTAGTGAAGAAGCCAATCAGTGATTGATATAGACTGATGATTCTCCAGAGGAGGGGCTCGGATCAGACATGAGTGTCTGCAGATTTTGTGAAGATAGCCACCGAGTGAAATTACTTGCCTTAAAGGGACTTTGGTTTAGGTCACAATTCATTCTACACTCAAAATAATCAACTAGGCATGTATTGGATTTACAAAATAAAAATTTGTCAGAATGAAAAGAACAAATCAAGTTTACGTATGTTAAATTATTAATTCATGTTATTTAAAACTGAATCAAGAAATAATCAAATGAATTTGATCAGAACATGTTTATTTCAATAAGACTGAGACGCTTCAAATCGACTACTCTCTCTGGAGAGTCACTTCGCGTATATCAGTAGGTGGCGGTAGTGCGTTTGGATGTCACCATACGGAAAAAGCAAGAAGAAGAATCACCGCGCGTTCTCGGCATTGTTATGTTGTTGGCTACATGTCTCCTATACATTTTATACTTTTACATTTTGAATAGGAGTACCAAAATGAAGAAAGCTGTTTAAACTCAATTTGTGAACAAAATAATGTTAACGTCCTACAGGTATTGCTTGGGGATCTGTTTTCTTAAGAGCCAAGGTTATTTTGTTGGCTAAATGTTTCTTATACATTTTATGTTACATATTACAATTTTGGATATTATATAACATTTTGTATCAGAATATTAAAGTGAAAAAAATTGTTTAAACGTTATTGGTGCCTGCAAAAGGCTATAATAAAAGAAATATATAACAAGTTTTCTGTCCTTTTTTGTGTTGATTTACTTAATTTTAAATCTTGTCTTAATTTAATCTAAATTTAATCTTAAATCTCTGTCATTTAAACAAAGTAATTTAAACAATATTGAACAAGAAATTTACTAGTTGATTTAACAAGACACAATTTTGTTTAAGTAAAGCTTTAGTGTTACATTGAGTAAATTAGAATAAATTTAATTAGAATAACACAATACAAACATTTTGAGTCAGTTAGTTGCAAAGAAGTTAGACTGACATATTGAAACCATGTTTTATCTACAAATGTGCATTGTGTTCATACAACACGTTCAAAGCAGTTCAGGTTTACTTGATTGGATTAGATGCATAAAGGGTGCCACGATTAAATCATGTTCATTCAACATTTTTTTTTTGAGTGTATTAACTACTGTAGTGGCTTAGTATCGTATATTATCTGTTAATTAGTCGTTATAAAGTATGATCTTATTCTGCATCGCTGATCCTACCCAAAATTCTACCCTACTAACTATTAATAAACAGCTAATTAGTAGTTTATCAAGACACAATCCCAATTCTACCCCTTAGCCCTTACCCCTACCCCTCGTTTTGCGCATTCACATGAAGAGGTAGGGGTGTCCCAATTCTTATTAGCTTGAAGGCGTAGGGCTAAGGAGAAGGGCTAGATACCCCTTCAAGTGGGAGATTTTCCAGGATCACACTCGAAACCAAGGGGTAAGAAAATTGAATACACCAGCTACAACGGCAACATGGCTGCACATGGAAAGAAGGAGATGCACAAATCCGATAAAATATACAACGCTAAATTTCGCTATCTATAAACCTTAATAATAACTCCTGTATAGTAGTCCAACAGCATTCTGTCACTCGATGACACTTGAATACCCTGTCAGAAAAGTCTAGTGGCTGGGAATGACCTTTTTACAGTGTCTGGTATAATGTAATATTGTTTTTGTGTGTTTACATAGATGAATATGGCCGGGGTGTAAATGCACAGTATAGTTACGATCTTATTGCCACATTATAATTTGATGATGACATGATATTGTTGCCTTCAGTGATTTCCTGAACATAAAATACCAAAAAAGGGCGCCACGGTGGCTTAGTGGGTAGCACGATCACCTCACAGCAAGAAGGTCGCTGGTTCGAGCCTAGGCTGGGTCAGTTGGCATTTCTGTGTGGAGTTTGCATGTTCTCCCTGTGGTTGCATGGGTTTCCTCCGGGTGCTCCCCACAAGTCAAAGACATGCGGTACAGTTGAATTGGGTAGGCAAAACTTTCCATAGTGTATGTTTATGAATGAGTGTGTATGAATGTTTCCCAGAGATGGGTTGTGGCTGGAAGGGCATCCGCTGCGTAAAAAAATATTCTGGATAAGTTGGCGGTTGATTCCGCTGTGGCGACCCCGGATTAATAAAGGGACTAAGCCGACGAAAAAAATGAATGAATGAATGAAAAGAATGAATGAATGAATGAAAAGAATGAATGAATGAATGAATGAATGAATTAATTAATTAATGAAAGAATGAATGAATGAATGAATGAGAATGAATGAATGAAAGAAAGAAAGAAAGAAAGAAAGAAAGAAAGAAAGAAAGAAAGAAAGAAAGAAAGAAAGACAGACAGACAGACAGAAAGAAAGAAAGAAAGAAAGAAAGAAAGAAAGAAAGAAAGAATGAATGAATGAAAGAAAGAAAGAAAGAAAGAAAGAAAGAAAGAAAGAAAGAAAGAAAAAAGAAAGAATGAATGAATGAAAGAAAGAAAGAAAGAAAGAAAGAAAGAAAAAAAGAAAGAAACAAAGAAACAAAGAAAAAAGAAAGAAAGAAAGAAAAAAGAAAGAATGAATGAATGAATGAATGAAAGAAAGAAAGAAAGAAAGAAAGAAAGAGAAAGAAAGAAAGAAAGAAAGAAAGAAAGAAAGAAAGAAAGAAAGAAAGAAAGAAAGAAAGAAAGAAAGAAAGACAGACAGACAGACAGAAAGAAAGAAAGAAAGAAAGAAAGAAAGAAAGAAAGAAAGAATGAATGAATGAAAGAAAGAAAGAAAGAAAGAAAGAAAGAAAGAAAGAAAGAAAGAAAGACAGACAGACAGACAGACAGACAGACAGACAGACA
>CAIGQQ010006052.1:18834-32894 GCA_903798035.1 Danio albolineatus | reverse complement strand
AAACGGACCACCCCACCAGGAACTCTCCCGGTCCTCCCAATTAGCCAATCCGGGCCTGCCCTTACCTTAAATAAATTTAACCAATAAATCATTTTTTCCACAGTCATTGAAATGAGATATTGGATGAACTATCCCTGTAAATATATCATAACAGATTATGTAGAATAGCATATCATGACTTTAAATACTGTTCACAAGTCATATAATCGTTCTTTATCGTTAGTTTTTGGTGCTACCCAAAACACAGTCCCCTCATTTCAATGCAAAGTTAACACCGCCTTAAAAATACATTATCGAAAGTCATAAGGTTTTGGAATGATTAAAGTAATCCTTTAATATCGCAGGTTGAAGGATGCAGGGCTGCAGATCTATGCAGGTAATAAGTTCATAATCAGATCAGCACAGACGCTAGCTACGGTAAATTGATGTCTCTCTCTCTCTCTAATCCTTTCAGATCCGCACTAGCCATAACGCCGCTGCTATTCGCACGCTTTGTTTCCGCGCGCTGTTGCTTCCATCTCCCAGATCCAGTCAATTTATCACCTGCCGAGATGTTCACCTTAAAGAAGTGCTGCTTTTCTTCCTCGTCCTCTTGAAGTAGATGCTACAATAGCTTTCTTTTCAATGAAAGTGTAGGTTTTTATAGCTGTTCAGTAGACAAAAGCTGAGGTCAAACACAAAGACGGCGGCGGTGTAATTTACTCTCTAAACTGCACTTCATTGATGATCCAGAATGATCACAGATGTGTCTTTCTGCACTCTAATTTCTCTGCTCTGAGGACACAATTGACCTTGTTTGCTTGTTGGGAAAGAATGCTTCTCAATAAACTTATCAGATCTGAAGATGTCCACACTTCAGTAAATGGACTGATGGATTCTTTGAGCAGATTCAGATTTTACACGCTGTGAGATTCAGGTGTTGCTGCTCACAATGAAGGTCACTCATATAATTAATTACTACTGTTTGCATTACAGCCGGTGTAATAAACTTCACTGTTTTGGCTTGATTTCGAAGTTTTGTGAGCTGCCCGCTCAGTTAGCATTTTAAGGCATCACATAATAGGTATTTTAGAAGAGCATATACTACAGTATATTCAAGGAATAGTTCACCCAAAATTGAACATTTCCTCACCATTTAGTCACCCATAAGTGGTTCCAAACTGTTATGAGTTTCTTTATTTTGTTGAAGACAAAAGAAGATATTTTGAGGAAAGCTGTAATGTAATCATTGACTTCCATAATATGCACACATTTTGAAAATGCACATAAAAATGCACAACTTAGGATACACTTTTATCTAATAAGAAAAAATGTGCATAAATGACAATGGAAATATATACAGAACAAATTGCAGTATGTACAACCATAAATAATACAATGCAATACAACTTTATTGTTACACTTAAATCTGAACACTTACACTGATTTAAAAAAATAAAATAAATTATACAGAGCTCATTCAGCTCCAAGATGTTAAATCTTGGAACTTTAAATCGAAAGTTAGACTGTAATGGTACAAATTAATCACTATACACTACCTGACGTAAGTCTTGTCATGACTCCCAGTTGTAAGAGCAACAAATAATAACTTGACTTCTAGTTGATCATTTGGAAAAGTGGCAGAAGCTAGATTTTTAAGATGAATCATCTGTTGAACTACATCCCAATCCTCACAAATACTGCAGAAGACCTATTGGAACCCGCATGGACCCAAGATTCTCACAGAAATCAGTCAAGTTTGGTGAAGGAAAAATCATGATTTGGTGTTTTTTAGTATGGGGTATTTAAGAGATCTGATGGCAGAGTGGATGGCAACATCAACAGCCTGAGGTATCAGGAGATTTGTGCTGCCCATTACATTACAAACCACAGGAGAGGGCAGATTCTTCAGCAGGATAGCGCTCCTCATACTTCAGCCTCCACAAGTTCCTGAAAGCAAAGAAGGTCAAGGTGCTCCAGGATTGGCCAGCCCAGTCACTAGACATGTATATTATTGAGCATGTCTGGGGTAAGATGAAGGAGGTGGCATTGAAGATGAATCCAAAGAATCTTGATGAACTCTGGGAGTCCTGCAGGAACACTTTCTTTGCCATTCCAGATGTCTTTATTAATAAGTTATCTGAGTCATTGCAGAGATGTATAGATGCAGTCCTCCAAGCTCATGGGAGTCATACCATTCCACTGAAGCATGACTTTATATTCTATACTGTACATTATTTCTGTTAAGTGACAAGACGTTTGTCCAAGCAAATCACTTTATTATTTGTTGTTCCTAAAATGTGGATAGTCGACATGACTTTTGTCTGTAGTGTATGACTAGGGTATGAAATAATATTCCACGCCAGCAAGTCAACCTTAGTCAAGCGATTTTATTTTAACCGCAGCAAATTGCATTTTTCCTTTTGATATTTGGTGCCAGATTATCAGGTAGTGACGATTTTGTTCTTTTTAATGTGTTGAATTCGATATTCCAGTTCTGGAGCTTCCGTTTTGCGCATAAATTAAATTCCTATCTTTTAATTCATAAAACATAGCTAGCTTTGTGTGAACTATCAATTTAAACTGTGTAAAAGCAGTTTAGTCTGAATAATTAATTATTTTTTTGACAAATAAAGAATTATTTGTCCCCATTTATTTACGCTTTTGAATTGCATTATGGGACCTTGATGTATCTTTCGACATTTTTTTTTACCTTGAAAAGTTTAAAAAAATTAACTTTTATAAACATTTGTAATAGTTTAAAGTGATCTAATGTCTGGGTTGTTGTATGTTACGCTACAAAATAAACTGCCACATTTTCTGTAATAGATTTATTTCTCTATATATTATTTCTTATGCATTATATTATTTCAAACGACTAAAATGTCAATTAAACTCACTTTGTTAAACTGCAAAGTTGAATTTACAACATCAAAAGTCAACAGAGCAGAGATAAACATCCTATAATGCAATTCACAACCGTAAATAAACGAAAAACATTACAGAAACTGTTAATTAACGTTACAGTGTAGTTTCTTCCATATGTTAGAAAACCTATTTGCATTTTATGTCACATGCTTTATTAGAAGGCAGGCACTCTATTGTAGTTTTTTTTGAGACAAAGAGTTGCACAATCTATGCTTCTTATTCAAATAAACAATATGACTAGCTTCCTTTCCGGCTTGGGCTGCCCGCTTGCCAATCCCCAAATTAATAAAGCAATAAAGTTCAGAGATTCTGAAAGGGATATTGTCTGGCAGAGCATTGCAGATTGTTAATAACGTGCCGCTCTTGTGATGTTTTCATGGATTTACGCACCTGCAGTGTCTCAGTGTGTGTGTGCTTTCATCACGGCAGGTGTTTTACGTTCGGGATTGGCCAGGCCGCGTGCAGAAGGCTGCTTTCAGGTCTGTCCGCTGTTTCCAGAGGCACAGCTGAGTTTCTGGCAGAAGGGGAACGACTGCAGCCCAAGGTCCTTCATTTCCTCTGACATGTTTATCTTCCAGCCTGCTATTCTGAATGTCACCGCAGAGCAATTACAGCAGCAGCGTAAATTGTGGGGCGTCCAAATGTATTAGCAATTAACAATTGGCTTTGTTTTGTCAAACATGATCTAGGGTAATAATCAAAGCAGACAGCAGATTTAACGCCGGATTCTTCTCTCTCTCTCTGGTGTTTAAGACTGGTGTCAATCCACTCCTTCCTGCGTGTGATACTGTGCTTTAATGGGTTCCACTTTCTGTTTTGGGTACTTTCTTTTAAAAGAACTGAAACAAATGATTTTAAATAATAATAAGATTGTGATGGATTTATCCATATACCGTTGAATCCAAAATTATTCGCTCTCAGGTGTATTTTCCGTTCTTTTTGAAATATTTTCCAAATTATGTTTAACAGAGCAAGATATTTTTACAGTATTTCCTATATATATATATATATATATATATATATATATTATAAATATTTTATTATTAATATTATTTTTTTGTTCTAGATAAACTGTTTTACAGCTAAAATAGAAGCAGTTTTTATTTTGTTAAGAAACATTTTAAGGTCAATATTATTAGCCCCCTTAAGCAATATTTTTTTTTCCGATTGTCTACAGCAGTGGTTTCCAAAGTGGGGGGCATCACGGGACAATGACAGTGGGTAGCTTAGTGATTTACAAAAGTCAGATAAATTTGATTAAACTATTAGAATTACCATATTTTATCCATAACCCACAGAAGATAAAAATAGTCAATGGTTACATAAAAAAAAGAAAAGATGATTTTTTCTTAGGATTGGTTTGTTTACGTTGAATTAACAACACAGCAATAGTATCAGCTGCAGCAGAATTATATTATAGCACCAGGTTAAACTTTCTGACACCTTCATGACAATCAAATACAGTAAAGATAAATACAGACCACAACTGATCATTGAGAATGATCTCTGATTGGCAGTCTCTAAAATTTAGCCAAGAATAGGCTTGTGCTGAAAACATTGTGTCCACCAGTCTCTTTAGGTGAGGTTAATTTAAAATTAAACAAATTAATTAATTATTTAACACAACAAATGAATTTTTAGAGTTGTCAATATGCTCGTGTTTATTGGTCTATTGTTGTGTGTGCAACGATTGTATGTGTATAACCACCTTCAAGGAGTTTTGGGGTTGCGAGTCACTGGCATTGTTATTTTGGTATTCACGGGCTGAAAAGTTTGGGAACACCTGGTCTACATAACAAACCACTGTTATACGACTTGCTTTATTACGCTAATTAACTTAATTAAGCCTTTAATTGTCACTTTAAGCTGAATACTAGTATCTTGAGAAATATCTAGTAAAATGTTATGTAGTTTCCCAGAGATGGGTTGCAGCTGGAAGGGCATACGTTGTGTAAAACAAATGCTGGATAAGTTGGCGGTTCTTTCCGCTGTGGCGACCCCAGATTAATAAAGGGACTAAGCCAAAAAGAAAATGAATGAATGAATGAAAATGTTATGTACTGTCATCATGGCAGATAAAGTAAATCAGTTATTAGAAATTAGTTATTATAACTATTATGTTTAGAAATAGAAATTGGGGAATAAAATATACAGGAGGGCTAATAATTTTGACTGCAACTGTATATATAAAACACACAAAAAACTGACATTGCGATGTCTTTCTGTGGTATATATCGCTAAATTAACATAATTTCACTGGATAAATTGGAAAGCTCTGTTTGGAAAGAGTTTATAATTTTTTGATTAATATGGGGGGGGGGGGGTTGTAGGAGAGCGCATTTGCATAAAATATAATAAACAAATCACAAGCACAGGTTAATACAACAGAGCAAAAATAAACAAATAACGCCATGTGGATTTAAAGGGGACCTATTATGTCCCTGTTTACAAGATGTAAATTAAGTCTCTGATGTCCCAAGTGTGTGTATGCGAAGTTTCAACTCAAAATACCCCACAAATAATGTTATATAACTCTTTCAAACCAACGCTTTCAGGCTTTGAGCCAAATTGTGCCACTTAAAATGCTTTAAATTTAAATGAGATTGTGATGTTTTGAAAAAAAGAAGGCGGAGTTCCAAACGCATTTGTGTAACCATAGCAAAAGATTCAAAACAGGACTAATGTTATCTCTGTAATAAACTGAAAATGTCAAAAGAAGAGTCTATAGAGACTCCGGTGTTCATTTGTGCATCCTCAAAACATTGATAATACCTTTTATCACTGACATTGTCACTGACATTATCTTCAGCAGGTGCGATGAAAACTCTTATGGCGGGCGGCTGCTTCTCACTCAGGGCTGTTTATGCTATTGAGAAAGAGATCATTACCAATGGGCGGGGCTTTCCCTTTCTTTTGCCATGTACAAAGGGGGAATATCAATCAAAGTGTTTCTATAGAATGTTTTTATGAACTGTGAATATAAAAAGTGTATGAATTTATTTTGACCATTAGAGACTGGCTATATTCACACACTGTCACTACACAACTGTGTTTAAACCCCTTATTAAAGTGAAAATGGGTCTAATAGTTTTCAGGAAAGTAAATTGAATAGTTAAATGCTCTTTTTTGTGTAATGCCGAGTTCAGACTGCATGATTTTAGCCCCGATTTTGACTCGCCGACAGGTTTTGAGAAATCACAGACAAATGCCTGAAATCACAGGCAAATCGGTGCTCGTTCACGCGAGTGACAATCACACAATATGAACTATCAAAGACGCCATCTGAGAGAATCGCCGATGAGTCGCTGATGCCCGGGAGATATTTGGCGTGCTGAATATCTGAAGCTGTCGGCGATTCAAATCACGCCGTGTGAAATGTGTGTTCTGACTGAAAATAACATCAGCGATCGCCTACAGCCAATGAGATAGCAACAATAACTATTGTGGATATCTGTAGGCCAGCGGGAGGTTGAGGGAGAAGTTAAAAGCGCTCATTTTCAGTTTATTCAGACCCAAGAAATGGTGGGAAAATTAGTGTAAATTTGGCAGGAGCTCCCGTGTCTGTTTGACGTGTCATGTGAGCAATATCACAACCCAACCCGGTCAAAAAATAAAGTTCAGGAGAAATTGCTAATTCCCTTCAAAGCCAGATGAGCAAATATGTACATTTTCTACCCCATTAAAGGCTTCTTTCTTGTTATGTAGTTTTAATAACAAAAGATATGCTATGTGTTTTGGGTGTGAGACCCATGAGGAGTTTGGACAAAGTTCCTATTTTGAAGTCATGCAGTGTGAAACTCCCTGTCGCCGATCCATCTTGCAGTGTAAACAAAGCAGCGACAAAACGCTAGCCCAGATAGTCATGCAGTGTGAACACATCTGTGACACGACTACTTTGAAAATCATGCAGTTTGAACTCTGCATTAATAAATGAATACAATTTATCTTCGTTAAAGCTACAAGCTTGCTTGAAATGCTTCATCTCAGTCCCTAAAACACATGCAAATGATACATTCTATCTCTGTTATAGTTTAACTTTGTAATTAATAGACTGATGGCATACAGCATGTGTTTTAAACTGTGGAGCATGGTCTACCATAATCCTCACTGGACATGTGCCTTACTATTATATCCTTTATTTTTATCTGAATGTAATGCTCCGCTTGGTATTTTAACATGACTTTAGCATCACAAGCAATACATTACATTTACATATAGCATATCTGTAGCTGAGTCGTATATGTTGCCTTTTATTACTGAAATGATGAGCTTTGAGGAGAATGAGGAGTCTTAAACACTTCACTGATTGTAGTTTATAGAAGTCGCTCATGATTAAAGCATTATGATCCTATATATTTTCTTGTTTTATTCATATTGAGTGCATTCACTGTCTGAGTTCAGTAGGTTTTACTTTGGTTGTGATTTGTGTGTTTGGCAGATGATTAAGTCTCTGAAGAAGTCCATGACTTCAGTACTGACTGATATCTCCATCGAATGGCTTTATCCAGAGACGAAGGAGATCCTGCTCTCTCCGGTGGGAGCAACGTGTCTGTTTCCTGGTGATCATCTGATTGGATACAGTGTGGTCTGTGATACTTCCCGATATCACTCCAACCCCAAATCAGTAAGACGTTCATCCGTTCATGTGTAGTAATAAAAAAAAGTATGATACAATTTTATACCGGCCTCACAATGGTGCAGTGGGTTGCACAATCACCTTACAGCAAGAAGGTCGCTGGTTTGAGCCTCAGCTGGGTCAGTTGGCATTTTTGTGTAAAGTTTGCATGTTCTCCCCGTGTTTGTGTGGGTTTCCTCTGGGTACTCCGGTTTCCCCCACAAGACCAAAGACATGTGGTACAGGTGAATTGGGTAAGCTAAATTGGCACTAGTGCATGTGTGTGAATGAGTGTGTATGGATGTTTCCCGGTGATGGGTTGCAGCTGGAAGGGCATCTGCTGCATAAAACAAATGTTAGATATGTTGGCGGTTCAGATTAATAAAGGGACTAAACCGACAAGAACATTAATGAATGAATGAATAATTTTATACTGTTATACTTGGCGGCATGGTGGCTCAGTGGTTATCACTGTTGCCTCACAGCAAGAAGGTCGCTGGTTTGAGTCCTGGCTGTGCCAGTTGGCATTTCTGTGTTGAGTTTGCATGTTCTCTCCTTGTTTGCGTGGGTTTCCTCCGGGTGCTCTGGTTTCCCTCACAGTCCAAAGACATGAGCTATAAGTCAATTGTGTAAGCAAAATTGATCGTAGTGTATGAGTGTGTGTGAATGTGGTAGTGTATGGGTGTTTCCCAGTACAGGGTTGCAGCTGTAATGGCACCCGCTGGAATAGTTGATAGTTCTACTGTGGCGACCCTCGATAAATAAGCTGAAGACTAAAAGCCGAATTAAAATGAATGAATGAATGACTGTTGTACTCTTCCATTCATTGCCCTCTAAGTTTACCCAACTATGACGACTTCTGCTAGTGAGAAGTAAGCCGGAAATGTGAAAAGGGTCTAAGGCCCCATTTACACTAATTCGTTTTCGTTTTAAAACACATAAGTTTTGCTACGTTTCCGCCTTCCATCCACACTACGCCGGAGTTTTCGAGCCCCGAAAAACGGAGCGTTTTGGAAACGCTGGAGAGGCCGTTTTCATTCTAAAACGCTGCTGCTCCGTCTCAGTGTGGATGTGGGAAAACGGAGACATTTGAAAACGGAGGCGTGGCTGCTGAGATTCGCTACTCGATTGGGGCTTTTGGGTCATTGCGTATCCTTCCCTTATTCGTCAAGCCCCTATCACATGACTATAACGCCACTGGAAGACGGCAGACCAGCCTTCACTGTAAACAACATGGACACAGAAATGGAAGCGTTGTTTGCACTATTGTCCGTTTTAGACGCCATTGTGCAGTTAAACTCTCCCTTTTTTACTACGACAGCTGCATATATTCGCAAGACGCAAGCTACTGTTCGAGCACTCGCTAATCGCTTGCGTTTCACGCGGCGTAAGCTCTATTTAGAATGCCGAGTGGGACACATGCTTCCTGTTTATACTTGAACGCGCATGCTCAGAGTGAGCGAATGGTCACGTGATATACGTTTCTGGTGGAGTAGTGTGTACAGAGATGTGTTCAGAAGCGCTGGGTGAAACGCTAGTGTGGACGCGGATCGTTTTCATGCTAAAACACTGTTTTAAAACTAAAACGCACTAGTGTAAACGGGGCCTAAGTTTTACTGTATAATGTTTGATATTGCAGGTTTTAGTCTGAAGCAAAAAAAGCTCCAGAACCTCATTTCTCTCTCTCTCTCTGTTGTGTCAGGACAAGCGGCGTCGCTACAGCATGATGCGCTCTAATGAATCTGCCAGTTCAGTCTTCTACCACTCTCTGGAGGAGGATGCTGGGAAGGTTTCCTCTGACGCTCAGGGGCCGCACAGGGACAATCAGGTCGGCTCACTGTTTGACGGTTGCCAGGAGACCATGTCTGAAAGCAGCCCCATTGCCACGGAGCAAGACATTATAGGTAAAGTAGAGCTCCATACAAGGCAATGTGTGCCATTAAGCTCCAAACGACTTGAGTGATACAGAATTTTCATTTAGCTTTTAACTATTAAAGTTTCCAAGCAGTCAGTGCAAGTTCCAAGTTACATTCTTGTCCTTAACCTGATTATGCTTAATAAAATGACCTAATAAAATGGTCATGTAAACATGTTTGCCGTTTTCCCTTTTTCAGAGTGAGGAAATGAACTACTTTAGCATAAACAGATCAGCACAGTTAGATTTTTTCCATTACGCTGAAATGTGACAGGATTGTGCCTTCAGGTTTAAGCTCATTTAGTCAGAGTAAATTATTTATAGTAAGAGAGGAAGAAATATAAAGCTGAAACCGAAAAAAAAATTATTTGAGAACAAATAAGTCTAGTCTTAAAGCTGATGATGGAAGGTGCTTGTCTTGTTGACGATGGTAAGGCGTTGCAAAAACTGGGGGCTGCAATGCAGACAGCTTGATCTACCCTACATTTAAGTCTTGATTTGGGGATGTACAGCAGATCCTGATCTAAGGACCAAAGAGATCTGATAAGCTACTACTGTACAGTGTCAGTAACTCACAGAGGTAAACCAGAGTCGTAGCATTTAGAGTTTTAAAGGGTCACGAAACACCAAAACACATTGTTTGAGCTGTTGACAGTCATATATGTGTCCCACGCTGCTATAAACACTATTAGGACACATATATTTCGCTAAAGAGTGAAAATTGGTTGTTTTTGCATTATTTCGAGCAAATTAATTCTGGTTTGAAACTAATTTTTGAAGCTGCGTCACGCCGATGAGATCCATGCATGTATTTCAGCGTGGAGAGTGAACGTCTGTACCGGTGAGTGCATCGTGACGTCTCTGAGTGTGCGGCATTAATTCATGAGAAAGACTTGGTTCAAACCAATCAGGGCGCTCTATTGTGTATGCGGCGCAGCTTCATTAATATGCAAGATAGCTTCGAGGATTGTTTGTACTTGTTGCAGTGTCCAGACGGCCACGTTGTGTTGTCAAAGCAAGTGGAAGAAGAAGAATTGTTTGGAGACACAGGTCGTCAGAGTTGTGTTTATGAGCTGCAACGAAGGTTTTGTTTACATTTCCCGCTATGAGAGCGCAGCTGGACTCCCACACGCGCGCAGCAGAAATGCATTTGTAAGAAACTTTTTTTTTTTCACCCGAGAGCTTTCCACATCTGGAAATGCTGAAATCGTGATTTGCCGCTCGTCTCCTTTTAAAACAGACGGCGCTACAGAAATGGTAAGCGATCAGTGCCCTTTGTTTGTTTATTCAGAGGCAAAGTTATCTTCAGCAGGACTTATTCAGTGTTTAAAGACAGACCTTAGTCAAAATGATTAGAACTGTTACTGAGTTTACAGCACGTTACTCTACTTTCGTGTAGAATTTTCACCGCATTTTGTGACAGGATAGTGTATACACACACATCTGAGTTGCCGAGAAATGCGGAGGGTTTTTTATTTCTCCCTTACGCCGCGCGGTATTAAACGCTCCATTAAAATCGCTCTCTCAGCAGTTTCTCACATCTGGTTCGTCACGAGGGACATGCAGGAAATGTTCCTGGATAAAAGTAAAAGTGCCAAACTGCTGTTAAAGTCAACAAATTAATAATTTGGCAAATAATTGGATGACTGATGTCCATGTAAACAGTCACTGTCTTTCTCCCCCTGTGTCTGTGTGTTTGTTTTGCCTGTTTGAAAATCAGCGGATGCACATATGGAAACTCCCATTTTTATGCAAAACCTTCCCTCTTCCCTCCCCCGACACTCCTACCTAAACAGAGCTGGACACACCCACTTTCCTGAGCTTTTCCAGACTGTAGGTGTGAAAACACCCTGCTGAGACAGGGGTGTTTCATGGCCCTTTAAAAACAAAGTAAAATTGAAGCTCATAATGAACAGGCAGCCAGTGTAAACACAGTAACATTGGAGTAATATGCTCAGTTTATTTGTATTGCCGGGTTATTAGTTTGTATGTAAAAAGATTATTTTAATATGTTGTTCAGTGTATTGACATACAGTACATGTACAGTAAAGAACCTCAATATTTTTTTTCTTAAAGTCGGTAAGCTGTAACTGAGAGAAACTGTTTTTGGTAACACTTTATTTCAATGGTCCATTTGAGTATTAGTAGACTGTCTACTTAATATCTGTTGATACTGACATTCAAAAGACATTTAACTGACTATAAGAAACGTTGCAAGTGCATGTCAACTTACACTAACCCCTAACCCCAACCCTAACAGTCTACTTATAATCTAATGAGAATTAGTTGCAATGTAACTTAAATTCAACAAACGGACCATCAAAATAAAGTGTGACCCTGTTTTTGCACAGGAACTGACTCGAGCACCTCTCCAAGAAGACGTGCTTATAGTACGAATCAGATTGTGGATTACAACCCCATGAAGAAGACCTACACCCCCAGTGACCCCAGCTCAGTGGTGGGCAGAAACCCTCTGAGACGAGCTAAAGTCCAGGAGCTCATTGGACAGACTCATCCTGAACACGGAGCTCAGTGGAAAATGGACTACCAGGTCAGTAAATATTACATCATAGGACTTGAAACATGCTACGCAAATATGCAGATGTTTTGTTTTGTTTTTGTTTTTATCTTGAGTGTCATTGCACTGCAGAAGCATTGGGGAAGTGGTTTTGAGAATCTAAACTCGTTCGATTCACTAAAATGAATCAGACTTTTATTTTCAAAGAAAAAGCATAGGATTGTTTATAATGAATCCATTGACCAAAATCATTCAGATTCCTCACTGCATATTAGAGAGATATATTTTTTGTATTGTACTGATTAACTATATTGAATCAGATGTCCAGAACTAGATATGGACCATTTAGGATAGAGCAACTCACTAGAATGAACTGAATCAATATCAAATGCAGGAGGGAGAAGTTTTCAGGATGAACTGATTCACTAGAATGAACCATATTTACCAACACTGCATTTAAAATATAGTGAACAGTTTAGAATGAACTGATTCACTAGAATGAATCAGATATCCTAATACTGCATAAGAAAGACAGTTAACCATTAATGATAAAGCGATTGAATGAATCAGAATGAATCAGATTTCTAAACCCTACATATGAAGTAGAGTGATCAGGACAAACTGATTTGCTAGAATGAATCAGATCTTTAAACCCTACATATGAAAGAGAGTAAACAGAATGAACTGATTTGCTGGAATGAATCAGATTTCTAACTGATTCAGTAGAATGAATCAGTTTTCTGAACCCTACATATGAAAGAGAGTGAGCAGGATAAACTGATTCACTAAATTGAATCAGATTTCTAAACCCTACATATAAAAGAGGGCGAACAGGATGAACTGATTTGATAGAATGAATCAGATTTCTAAACCCTACATATGAAAGAGAGTGAGCAGAATGAACTGATTTGCTAGAATAAATCAAATTTCTCACTGATTCGGTAGAACGAATCCGATTTCTAAACTCTACACATGAAGGAGAGTGAGCAGAATGAACTGATTTGCTAGAATGAATCAGATCTCTATACCCTACAATTGAAATAGAGTGAGTAGGATGAACTGATTTACCAGAATGAATCAGATTTCTAAACCCTACATATGAAGGAGAGTTAGCAGGATGAACTGATTCGCTAAAATGAATCAGATTTCTAAACTCTACATATAAAAAAGAGAGTGAGCCGGATGAACTGATTCACTAGAATAAATCAGATTTCAAACCCTACAAATGAAGGAGAGTGAGCAGGATGAACTGATTTGATAGAATGAATCAGATTTTTAAGCCTTAGATATGAAAGAGAGTGAGCAAGATGAACTGATTCTCTAGAATGAATCAGAATTCTAAACCCTACATATGAAAGAGACTGAGCAGGATGAATTGATTTAATAAAATAAAATCAGATTTCTAAACCGTACACATGAAAGAGCGTGAACAGGATGAACTGATTTGCTTGAATGAATCAGATTGATAATCCCAACATATGAAAGAGAGTAAACAGAATGAACTGATTTGCTAGAATAAATCTGATTTTTTACTGATTCGGTAGAACGAATCCAATTTCTAGACTCTACACATGAAAGAGAGTGAACAAGATGAACTGATTCACTAAAATGAATCAGATTTCTAAACCCTACATATGAAAGAGAGTGAACAGCATGAACTGATTTGCTAGAATGAATCAGATTTCTTACTGATTCGGTAAAATGAATCTGATTTCTAAACTCTACACATGAAAGAGAGTGAGCAGAATGAACTGATTTGCTAGAATGAATCAGATTTCTAACTGATTCGGTAGAATGAATCAAGTTTCTAAGCCCTACATATGAAAGAGAGTGAGCAGGATGAACTGATTCACTAGAATGAATATCTGAGTTCTAAACCCTACGTATGAAAGAGTGAGCAGGATGAACTGATGCACTAGAATGAATTAGATTTCTAAACTCTACATATGAAAGAGAGTGAGCATAATGAACTGATTCACTAGAATGAATCAGATTTCTAAACCCTACATTTGAAAGAGAGTGAGCAGGATGGACTGATTCACTAGAATGAATTAGATCTCTAAACCCTACATATGAAAGAGAGTGAGCAGGATGAACTGATTCAC
>CAIGQQ010006051.1:2925725-2933225 GCA_903798035.1 Danio albolineatus | reverse complement strand
GATGTAATAGATACTACTACTTTGATACTGCTAGTGTTCATGCACTGAGTGTTATCACTGAGTGTGTTAATGCTTAAGTAAATGATGAAAATTGAAACACAATACTTGACTCTCATTGCATCTATGGACTTGCTCTTTAGTGTTTGGAATTTCAGCAGTAAAATTAAATCACACTGAACTGAACTAAACTGAACTTTAACTCTGAAAACTGGACTGACACTTTTAAATTTACTATAATCTTCTATGTTAAGCTGCTTTTGTCACGGTTGGGGTTGGGGAAAAGGAGCGAGGACCCAATTGCAGATTCAAATGAGACTTTATTAATAATAAAATAAAATTAAGGGCAAAACAAACAACCCAGAAGGGAAAACATTAACAAAATAAACAAACAAATAAACAAACAAACCAACCAACTACACTGGGCTGGGCTGGCAAGGATCAGGATCACGACAAGACTGGGGTCTCATTGACATGATAGACTATGACGAACTGGCACAGGACAGCAGACATGAGGAGAATTTAAAGCAGACATGATTAACAAACAAACAGGTGAACATAATAGACTAATAATGGGTTAACAAGGAGGGTGGGGCTAGACAATAGACAGGAGAGTGCATGACAACACAAACCATGCACTCACATAGAGACTAGAACACGCAGCCAATGAGAACTCATTAACTGCGTGCTCACATGACGACATAAGCACGCGGTGTGGGTGTAAACACACACACCACGTGCTAAACACAACAACAGAGGACTAAACGCGAGACACAAGCACACGATAAAATGAAAACATCTTACCGTGCGCTCACACACGCAGCGTGCATGTTTCAACCCAGCGCCACCCGAAACAGAACCCGACTAGACTTAAAGGCGCTGGGAAATGAAACGCACGCCGCAGACAAACAAATCACAAGGACGAGAGTGCGCAATCGTGAACACGCCCAGACCTCACGCGCCCGCATCAAGCGGGAGCACGCAAGGTCCGAGCACGCCCACAATCGGCACTTATACAGAGACACAATGTACAGGACTAGACAGAGCCAGGACTTTGCCACCGAAAACAAGAATTAACAAGACTGAAGTGGCAGAACCCTGACAGCTTTGACACAATCTACGTTGTTAAAGCACTATAGAAATAAAGATGAGTTGAATTGAATTGAAATAGATTCCAGTGAGCTTCTGTGATAAATATGTGCTTTTAATTGAGTTAAAGTGCTGTAAAATGCGATGCTACAGAAAGCACAGTGACCCTCTTGCATCTTTTCACATTACATTAATGGTGTACATTGGATTATAAATCTATTGTATCTGAAGAGTTAAGACACATTCTGAGTAATGTGTAACTGAATAAAAGAGGTCAGTTCAGGTAAAGAACATTAGCATGACTGAAGAGGTCATTTTTGTGTCTTGTATTCCAGTGACATTTAGAGTACAGTGAGCCACACTGGCAATGTGACTCTGATAAATAAAGGGCATAAGCCAAAGGAAAATGAAATTGGCCATAGTGGATGTGTGTGTGTGTGAGTGTGTGTGCGTGTGCGTGTGTGTGTGTGTGTGTGTGTGTGGGTGTGTGCGTGTGTGTGTGCGTGTGTGTGTGAATGAGTGTGTATGGGTGTTTCCCAGTACTGGGTTGCGACTGGAAGGGCATTTGCTGTGTAAAACATATGCTGGAATGGTTGGTGGTTCATTCCGCTGTGGTGAACTCAGAAATAGTGACTAAGCCGAAGGAAAATAAATGTATGAATGAAATATATTAGTAAACTTAATACAGCTTGAAAAACAAACTAAAAGTTTTTGTTTGTTTTTTTTTTGTTTGTTTGTATAATCTACTGTATGTATTATTAATGGTTGTTGAGCTTTTAAATAGTTTGCTGGCAAGATTTAACTTTTTTTTATCATTATTATTTAAGCACCATTTTCTTCAGGTTTGGCCTTTGGGACAAAGACACTTTTCTGCTCTCTGCTTTATAGCACTGCCAACCAAATTAACTTAAAAAATCTAATTATAATTATGAGGGTGTACTGGTATGAATATCATATTAGATATGAATATCATTTCTGGCATGAGTGTGCACTAAGAACAGATCATTAGATTACTACAATACAATGTTAGAACACTGTTATGGGAAAATAACACTTTTTATTATTTTTTTATGGTTAAATTTTAATTTTAATTTTATTTTATTTTATTAGGTATAAGCACATAAAAGAAGTGCACATGGAATTCATATCTTTGGGGGCATTTTTAAATTGATTTTGGTGGCCTTCTATGAACAATTTGATGTTGTCAAGCTTAATGGAACAGTAGTTGGTGTTAGATTGGCTGTATTGAGATCTTTTAATAGTGGTTTCATTTCAACAGTAACAAAAAAAACATAATTGGTTTCCTGGTTGTCACTAATAAAGGCAAGTCAGGGAGTCAGAATTATAATTGTTTGGTCAAATTGTATGGTTACAAATTCTTCAGATTCTTGGTCAGGTAAACTGGACCCTCTCATAAACTGTGTTTCTACAGACTGACAATGAACAATGACATAATACTTAAAGGTGTTCTCAACCAAACTATAATACATCAACATAAAAAAAAAAAAAAACAAACAAAAACATTTTAGAAATTCTCTTTTGCTAACATTCTGCCCTGGCTAGTTAGTATAAGCTACTATTCCACTACTGCCACTACTCTTGTCTGTCCATTTACATACTCTGTAACTCTGAGTTTTACACATTTGGACATGCAGAGCATTAATATGGGAGTTAGGAAATCGATAGACTGTAATCAAATTCTGGCAAATTTATTACCAATATTTTAGGACCAGTGCTGAACCTAATTTTTCAGACTGACGTTTATTTTCTGCAGTGCATGAACAGACAGACCAGAAACCCATCGAAATAGATCATTTTTTAAAATAAAACAATGATCTTAAAGCTTCTGTTGTTAGCCTCTATGTGATGAATTGGGGTTTGGTAAATGTGTGCCATATTCTTCTCACCCTCACTGAGTGTTAATGAGCGAGAGCTGAAAAATGACCAGCCATATCCTCCTGACATAGTATGAGCTACTTCATGTTTCATTTCTCACTTTCCCTCCTTTCCTCTCTCCTTTTTCTCTTATTGCAAGCCAGGGGAGGATGTGGGTGATACATTAGACCGACTTACTTCAGTCTCCTGTGAGACTAGACAGACGCCACTAGTCCATTGTCCTTAGATGGTGATTACAACAGCCCTGGAACTGCTGCACATATATAAACCCCAACTTTTAGACTCAAACTCACCGTGAAGTGTTTTGACATACAGAGTGTGAATGTTTTATTACTTAACAGTTAATCAAAATCTGTGTTAGGTGAGTATATGAGTGTGCATAGTTTCCTGCCTCACTTTTGAGATCAGATTTTGTACTATTATTATTAATATTATTATTAATTCACAGCCACAGTGGAAAAAACCGCAAACTTATCCAGCATACGTTTTACGCAGCTGATGCCCTTCCAGCTGCAACCCATCACTGAAAACATCCATGCACTTTCATTCACACACATACACTATAATTTTAACTTACCCAATTCACCTACCACATGTCTTTGGATTTGTGGAGGAAACTTTAGCACCTGGAGGAAACCCACGTGAACACAGGGAGAACATGCAAACACACAGCAACTGACCCAGCCGTGGCTCGAACCAACGATCTTCTTGCTGTGAGGCGACAATGCTACCCACTGTGCCAACACGTCACCGATTTTATTATTGTTATTAATATTAGTAGTAGTAGTAGTAGTAGTAGTAGTAGTAGTTATTGCATTGCAAGTGTCATGTGTTGCCAAGTTGGTGCTTAAATGACAATGTGAACCTTCTATATCATTATACTGTAAACCTACTGTATTCTATATTAGTGATATTCTCAGTTTGCGGAAAAGTGTGATGAGTTTTGATTCACTGTGCATCTTTCTCATATGTGTGTGTGTTTGGTCTCTATATTAAAATGCAGCTATTAGTACTTAAATGTATTAAAGAGGCCCTATTATGCATTATAAAAGGTCATATTTTGATTTTGGGGGTCTCCAACAACAGGTTGATATTTATGGTTGTTGTCTTATAATATGCATTTATTTTGACCTAATTATCCTAACGACTCCCATGTGATTTGTTCAGTGATTCATTTGTTCCCAAACCCCTCTATTGCATTGCTCCTTTGCTAATCTGTTGCAATTGGTCTGATTACCCAGTCTGTTGTGAGTGGTCGACTGCTTTCAGTGCGAGATGGGAAGAAATGCCCAATACTCCCACCTCACTCCTCTACAGTAGTATTTGAAGGAGAGGGTGCGTTCACGTTTTACCTGATCTGGCACTTTGGATTCGACACTTTGTGACTCGTGTTGACGTCAATGCGAACAGGCAAAAGATTCAAACGAAAGATTAATTATTTAAATCCGTGGTTCTCAAACTGTGGTACTGCTCGTGGTACGCAGGTTTCCTTCTAGTGGTACGCGAGAGAATTGCTGAATAATAAAATAATAAAATGAACACACTTTTAAATCCTTTGACCCGTACGATAACACTGAGACTCATGTGATCAGATAGCATTGGCTGTTTCCTAAAGTGTACAATTACACCGGTGTTTACATCAGTGCACCGTGTCATCAGATGTTAAAAATCAATCTGCTTGGTGCAGAGAGAGGAAGAGGCGTGCGGCACTTGCGGAGCAGATATGCACTAGAGAAACCTTTCTGCAGACCAGATCTGTTGTTGGCCTTTCAGTTACTGCAAACTCAGGAATTTCCCCATGCTGCATCATTGGTAAAACAATTATTACAAATGTGTTAAATGTGTGTTTATAGTGGTGTAAAATGATGCGGGTTTTCGATATATAAAGTTATTTCTTTTGTAAAGCAGCATAGCTTTCGGTTTAGTTTGTTACCTCAGATTTAAGCTAATTAATTTGTATATGATTCAAACGGTGCAAGACTCAGAACATAGACTCAAGCAACTTTGACATGCTTGAAGCTTAGAGGTAGAATATAATTAAAGTAAGTATCTGTGTGCACAGACAGAGGAACTGCGAACTGTACCCAAGTCAGTTTGAAAATAGTGTCGGTGCACAGTTAATGCAAACTTCACGGTTCACTTAAGATGTTATTTCATTCGCACCAAATCACAGAAATACCGCACATATTAATTGGTCAAGCAGTGTATTTATACATTTAATCACTCGCTTTTCTGACATAGGCCTACTGTAAATGATGAGCAGCAGATCTAATTTCTAATTTAAATATGTAATTCTAAATCACATATTTAAAGTGCAATTTAATGTTTAGATTTCAAAGATATACAAAAATGTCATATGTACAGTAAATGTAACTTATATTTCAAAATGTATAAAAAAAATTATAATATAAAATAAAATGTTATAAAATATATATATATACATATAAATGACATATAGCCCATATTCATCAGGTCCAAGCATTGATGAATAAGCTATACATTAACACTTTACAAGTACAGGAGTTTTCTTTTTACTTTTTAAGAACAGTTCCATTTTTAATTAACCTTTAAAAGCACATTTTAATTGAAACGGTGAAGGTTTTGTTTTTGTTGGTTTTCTTGTTTTTTGTCTGCAAGCACAGTTAATATTCAAACTTTGTATAATGTTTAAAGTGGCTGACAATAATACATAGTCTTAATAATAGCAATTATTCTGCCTCGTTTATGAACTGTGCAGTGTTGTAGCTGATTAATCAGGCCTACTACGCTACTGTATTTCAATACTGCTCATTATAGTGGTAGTTGGAGAGAAAGTTTTTTTCTGAGGTGGTACTTTGTGAAAAAAAGTTTGAGAGCCAAATAATTCTTTTTTTTTCTTTTTTTTTTTTTTTAAATCAATAATTTTAAACAAGGGGCACTTTCAGGTTAAATCTCAGCCGGATGTTTTCATTCACTTAGGCCCCGTTTACACTGTCAGGTCTAGATGCCCAGTTCCGATTTTTTGCCTATATCTGTCCCTTTACTCATTCTTTTAATTGTGACCCATATCTGATTCATGTGTTATACACATGAATGGCATATAATTTACAATACCGTGCATGCGTAACGGCGGGCTCTAGCATCTGCGCCACACTAGCCACGCACGACGGATGAAATTGTTTTGCTTTTAGCTCTGCGAAATATGCAAAGAAAATCATTAAACTGATTTTGAGGTGGAGGCGGAGGGAAAGGGCCGTCATCGTAGCTTGCGCCTATGGTTTATATATGGTGTCCTTCACTGACTCAACTCCCTACAGGGCAAGAAGGCAGGTAACTTCATTAAACCGCAGAGAAGTACCGTATTGTCGCAAGTTTAATGACGTACAAAAAAGAACGCCTCAATAAATTTGATCTGCCTGTTTACATCACAGTCGCATTGTCACATATCCAATTCATACCTGATTATCCACATATGAAGGAGGCCTAAAACCGATATTTGAATATCCAAATGCATGCGTTTTTTTGTGTTTACACAGTCATAGAACAGATCCAATCTGTGTGACACATGAGCAAAAAATCTGAATTGGATCACATTTAACTGGCAGTGTAAACGGGGCCTTAGAGCTGTGTTGCACACTGCATGGAATGTCATTTTCAAACATAAGGGCTCTTCAAAAGTGCAGTATGTAAGTTTGACACCCAGTGGTTGAACTAGATATTGCACTCCTGGATCAAAACACATTTTCACTCGGCTCCTCGTCTACCGCGTCCACGCAAGCGCAGGTTGCAAGAATGACGTGAGAGTGCCTAAAGGCTGATTATGACTGACTTAAACCGTTTTCTAATTAAAAGCAATGGTATACTATAGAAGAAATATTTGCCATATAAAGGTAGTATTTGTCCTTACCAACACCTGAAAGTTCCATTTTAGAAGTCGCTTCAATTAACAGAACCTAAACAACGATAGCCATTCTGGCACATAACTCACATTTTCAAAACAGAATAACTGACTTTAGAATTGTTTTTCAGATAAATCGTTCAAATCGTGTTAGTTAACTAAGTTTAGTTAGTTTGTACAGGTTTAAGTGGATTGCCCAAACAAACAAACAGATTTTTGAAAAAGCTCAAAAATACTTTTTTGAGTGTGCATATTTTTTTACAGTCTATGTGTGTACATTGTTTGATATAGAAAGATCAGGTAATGTGAGGCTTTATGTAATGTCAGCGCAGTTATGTAAGCCTAGATTAAATTTATTCTACTGTATATTTAAACATTCTTTATTATTGTATATGCAGTTATTCTTCTTATATGTAAATATGACTGTATTGCAGTCCAAATGGACTCAGAGTACCTTGCTAAAATATAAACCAGTGCCAGAAGAAACTCTATGTCTATTGAAATAAACTCTATTATATTACATTGACCCTTTAAATGATTATATGAACATTTACATAAGTCAGCATATTTCCTTACAAGCTCCAGTCAGACTGATTTCTTTCTTTCTTTCTTTCTTTCTTTCTTTCTTTCTTTCTTTCTTT
>CAIGQQ010006051.1:2907366-2922661 GCA_903798035.1 Danio albolineatus | reverse complement strand
ATATATATTTATTATATACAATGAGTCCAGTTAGGGCTGGGTGATTAATCAAAAAGTTACCGAAATCGACATTCATATGTCAATTTTTTCAATTATTCTCCCGAGTGTGGAGTGTGACCCCGCTCTCTTAAGGCTGATTTGTACTTCTCTGTCGAATGCAGCCTTTGGGCGGTCCCATACCCGAGCACCTCTCAAAAAATGTAGCTACACGTTGCACTTTTGCAATACATTGACAATGATTGTAAGCTGCGCCAGAGATGCCTTGAGGCAGCATATTTTCTATTACAAAAAAATTACACAAAATTATTTGTTTACAGATTCAAGATTCAATAAATGCACTGTTTAAAATATTATATACAGGATATACAAGTGTTATTTTATTTATTTAGAAGAGATACTGCTTATTTCCTTGTTTTAAAAAGATTAAAAATAATACATTTTTTGTTTCCATAAGTGCAAGTTATTCATTTTTTAATTTGTTATAAGAAAAATTGACTGTTGGATTGACTGTCCCGTGTTGGTTTCAACATTGATGTTCAATAAATAATCATAGGTAGTAGAAAGTGTGTGTTTCCTTCAATTATTTTAAAATTAAGTAATGCACCCTTCCTTCAGAAATCTCTCACTTGTAATATGTGAGCATATTTACTATACAACCTGCCCGTGAACTGTGAAGGCAAAAAAAAAGAAAAGTAATAAATAAAATAAATGTTCATTGATCATAATCGAGTTAAAATGTTCATTTAATCGAGAATTTGATTTTAGGTCAAATCACCCAGCTCTAGGTCCAGTGCTTCAGTTCTCTGCCAGTTTTGACAACTTGTATGAACTAGAGACCAGCCCTTGATGCAACTGGGATAACATTGTACAATTGCTTAAAATTATATGCTGCATGGACTCCCTCAAAATGCATATACTTACTTTCTCCCAGGGCCGTTCATATTGAAGTTGATATTCAGCCGCACCATGTTGGTGTTTCGTAACATCTAATTTTTACGAGGTGAGTTGTTAGCCCAACACTCAACCCCCAACCTGGAGGACCAGGACATACTGTACATACACTATGGACATTTAAGCTCACCAAACTCACCTATAGCGCATGTCTTGAACTTGCGGTGGAAACCAGAGCAGCCGGAGGAAACCCACGTGAACACCGGGAGATCATGCAAATTCCCCCAAAAAAATGGCAACTGAGCCAGCGGGGGCTTGAACTAGCGACCTTTTTGCTGTGAGGCGTCAGCGCTACCCTCCCCAAAATGGAAAATAAATTTAAAAAAGCAAATACATAGGTATTTATCTAATTCACAGAAGCATTGTTAAAACCTTTTACTACTAATGTAAAGTGTACTAAAGTGTATTTGCTCAAATTATCCACAAGAGTGGGGCAGAAATTTAATGTTATGTTGGAAAATTTGTCCTGCGCAGGTCTGAACCTGCTCTGCCTACTTCCTTATTGCCCTGTTGACAGTCTATCCATTTATGGTATCTGCCTGAATTTTGGTTTTCCCCTTTTCTTAAAAAGAGTCTCTCTGGACTTGGTGACTTGTTATGTACAATTTGGGCTCATTCAAATGCAGTTAACAGTACCCACCCATCATAAATAGGGGCTTTATTTACAAAAAAGTCACCAACCCTTCATGAATAGTGGGTTCATTTACAACCTGCAGAGGGCCCTGGAAACATATGTGTTTGGTTTAGTGGGCCACGAGTTAAAAAAGGTTGATCTGAATGTTCCATACTTACTTCTATATGGTACAACATGCCTTGAAAAAAGCTGTAGCCAAAATATACAACAAAATATATTGAAAAACAACCTCTCAGAATCATTTATACTGCTATTGGTGTGCAGCACCTGTCTGATCAACAAGTAGTTTTGTCTAGATAAAGTGTTAGTTCACTCAAAAATGTAAATCATGTTATTAATTGCCGCCATTTTCAATCCCCTGAGACCTTCTTTCATCATCTGAGCACAAATGAAGCTATTTTAGGTGAAATCTGAGAGCTCCTTCTTCCTCCCAGACATGAAGGTTCCCAACTTGTCCAAAATCCAGAGAGATACCAAAAAACATCCTCAAAAACAAAACAAAAAAAAAAACAGACCATGTGCCTTTAGAATATTATTGGAAAATCTGAATATTATCAGCAACATGAATTCTTTTGTAGGCATCTGAGGGGTATTCATCAGTGCACAACCCACATAGCAAAATTTCTTTGGCCCAGCTCTGGCCCACACAATCAGCTTTTGCTTGGCCCACATGCCGCAGTGAATAACGGTATATGACTGAACCAAATCTGGCTTCCAGACAAAGGCCAAATTTGGACCATATCTGGATCAAGTCTCAGCCAAGTTAATAACTCATAATTGGGCCTGAACTGGGCCAGATAGGTTGGTGTGTCGCAACTACAATGAAATTGATAAACCCATGAACCATTGCACTTTAGGCACACTATGGGGGTGCTTTTTCTCAAACTGACCTGATTGATAGAATTTTTTCTTTACTCAAAAATTATTTTAATGTTTTTAAAATGTGGGTCAAGGCAGGCCAAACTTACGTCGCCCACATATCAATTTTTAAAATCTGGGCCAAATACTACATTTTACATCTGGCCCAAATCTTTTGTGCTGCCTTAAAGACGGTGCTTCCTCTGCAAAACTAAGGTCATTATTTTGTTTTATTTGCAAACAAAACTTTTTTCATAGCTTGATAACATTTTGATTGAACCATGGAAAGCATATTGTCTGTTTTAAGGATGATATTTGGAGGGTTTTTTTTTTTTTCATTTTTTTTTTTCATTTTTTGATTGAGCCTGGGACCTTTGCAGTTGCGTTTCCATGGTAATGTCAGGAAAAGCCCTGAGGCTCAGAGCGACAGCTCTTCAGTAACAGTGTACTGAGTGTGTCTGGCCTACACCACACTGTGCAAGAACACCACCATGTATAGGCACGCTGTGTCCTGCCTCCTCGGAGAACAGAGGAACATGGCCTTTTTAAAGGTGACATATGGGACCTTTGCAGTATATAGAAGATGAGGAAGCTCTCAAATACAAGGTGATTCAGAAAGAATGCCACAACTTTTGGGTTGATGTCACTTGAGTGTCTGGAGGGGGTCATATTGAACATCTATGAACTTGTTTTCTACTGAAAAAAAAAAAAAACTTTGTTAAATACCTTTCACATTGATTAAAAACCCAAGGTTCCATCATGTTTCTTTGATTAAATAGACATTTTCAAAGTTGAGGTATTCTTTTTGAATCACTCTGTATAACTTTGTTCATTCATTTTCTTTTCGGCTTTATTATTCTGGGGTCACCACAGCAGAATGAACCGCCAACTTATCCACCAATGTTTTGTGCAGCAGATGCCCTTCCAGCTGCAACCCATCTCTGGGAAACATCCATATACACTCATTCACACTCTTACACTACGGACAATTTAGCTCACCCAATTCACCTATGTCTTTGGACTTGTGGGGGAAACCGGAGCACCCGAAGGAAACCCACGCAACCACAGGGAGAACATGCAAACTCCACACACAAATGCCAACTGACCCAGCCAGAGCTCAAACCAGCGACCTACTTGCTGTGAGGTGAACATGCTACTCACTATGCTACCGTGGCGCACACCCTGTATAAGTTAAAATACTTTAATGTTTAATGTTTGTTTCCAAGACTAATGAAAGTTTTTTGGTATAACCCTTTCCATTTCATTTCATTAGATATAATTGAAAATAAATTTATATTAAATCCTAAAACAGAAAAAAAGAACAAAAGATTTAAGATTTAAATAAAATTTATTTTCGAGGACTAACAAACATGTGAAATGGGTTTCGTATTGATTAATGAATTGGAGATTTATGGTAGAATCAAGAAGCTTTCTTTATTTTCTTTATTTTATTTTATTTATGTATGTACTCATGGTGGCGCAGTGGGTAGCACAATCGCCTCAAAGCAAGAAGGTTGCTGATTCGAGCCTCAGCTGGGACAGTGTGGAGTTTGCATGTTCTCCCCGTGTTGGCGTGGGTTTCCTCTTGGTGGTCCGGTTTCCCCCACAAGTCCAAAAAATAAGCAGTACAGGTGAATTGGGTAAGCTAAATTGTCCGTAGTGAATGAGTGTGTATGGAAGTTTCCCAGTGATGGGTTGTAGCTGGAAGGGCATATGCTGGATAAGTTGCATATGCCGGTTCATTTTGCTGTGGCGACCCCAGATTAAAGGGACTAAGCGGAAAAGAAAATGAATGAATATTTATGTATTTATCTTGTTGTATGTTTTATGTATTTATTTGTATTATATGCTACTTGAATGAAAAATAGTGCTCAATATTGAACAACACTCAAAACAAACTGTAATGATCACCAAGGATCTAACATCCAGAGATCGCTGGTACACACACAATTCACACAAGATCACTACAAATCCACCATGTTTATGAACTACATCCCCAGTCATGCAACACACACACTCACCTGCTCCAGGTACCACTGATTAGAGACTCTCAGCTGAAGCCACTCACCACTGATTCACAGACTATTTAAACTGCACAGAAACACTCACTGTTGCTGAGTCTTGTTTACTTCATGTTATATTACGACGCGTTTCCTTGGTCTTGTTTTTATCTGTTCATCCCCGCCGCTGCCAGCCTTCTGACTTCTTGCCTGTTTTTGACTTCGATTCCGGTCTCCAGTCTCTATACATCTGTTTGCACCTGTTGACCTTTGTTTTCCTGAAATCTCCATTAAACCTGCATTTGGATCCGCACCTCTGTTGTCAGTGTGACTCCCCGTGTAACACAAACACATTCTTTGCAGATGTTTAAACTACTTAATTAAAATGAGTTGAAACAGCGCAAGCCATAAGTTGTTTTTGGGACAAGGTTTTATGTTGAATTCACTTCAATTTGTAAAAACAGTGAAGTTAACTTAATTGATCTGTGTTAGGGCAACATGAAGGAATTTTGTGAAAGCTAACATTTTTTACAGTGAACATTGTCAGCAAATGTTTGATTCTTTTTTTCTTTTTTTGTGTGTGTTTTGCAGCTGGAGGCTGTGAAAATGAGGAACGTGTGTTTCGAGAACGCATGCGTCCCAGGAAGAGGCAGGGAGCTGTCCGGAGAAGAGTGCATCAAGTCAACGGACACAAATTCATGGCCACCTACCTGAGACAGCCCACTTACTGCTCACACTGCCGAGACTTCATCTGGTGAGATATTTACCGCCTTATAGCTTGCTGTTTGTACAGCTGCATATTCTGGTAAATCTGCATCTAAGCTTTGACATAACTAGTGTACACTGTCCCTATTCGTGAGTCCATTCATGGGTGGTTTACCCTCAGTGGGTTGCGTTTCCATGGTAATGTCAGGAAAAGCCCTGAGGCTCAGAGCGACAGCTCTTCAGTAACAGTGTACTGAGTGTGTCTGGCCTACACCACACTGTGCAAGAACACCACCATGTATAGGCACGCTGTGTCCTGCCTCCTCGGAGAACAGAGGAACATGGCCTTTTTAAAGGTGACATATCATGTAGATCTGACTTTTTATGTGTTTAAGTGCTTTAATCAAGTCCCTGGCGAATCTACCAAGCCAGAAAATGAAAAAACACAACAACCTTGTAAATATGTTTTGTTAAGCCTTTTTCTGCAACCATACAGAAAAGTTCAATTCAACTTATCTTTATTTTTATAACACTTTTACAATGTAGTTTGTGTCCAAGCAGCTTAACATAAGGTTATAGTAAATTGAAACAGTGTCATTCCAGTTTTAAGAGTTTAAGTTCAGTTTAGTTCAGTTCAGTGTGGTTTAATTTTACTGCTGAGAGTTCAAACACTAAAAAGTAATCCACCAATGCGCAGCTCCACAAGTCCCAAACCACGCAAGCCAGTGGCGACAGCGGCAAGGAACAAACTTCACAGATTGGCGAAAGGGAAGGAAATAAAAACCTTGAGAGAAACCAGACTCAGTTGGGCACCACCATTTCTCCTATGACCAAATGTCTTGTGCAGAGCTGCAGTCTAGGCACTAGAGGCCGGAGAACGCTGGACGTCAATTGTGGAGAAGCTGCAGATGGGAGAGGTCACCGGTTGGTGTAAAGGCTGGCCCTTCAGGATCAATGCGAGGACTCGTCTAAGTCTTACAGTAATCTCATGCTCTCCACTCCTCCATGACCACCACAGCAGCTGCTCAGGATACGGCCAGGTCCTGGATTATGGAAACCTTGGGAATAATAAAACAGACTAACATAATAAAATAAACATAACATAATAAAACAGACTAAGCGCAGATGCCGTTCAAATTATAATGTCTTTTGGGAAGTGTTACCGGCTCCGGTTGCTCTAAATAATGCAGACTAACAATCCTTTAGAGGATTTGGATTTCAAAAACATTTGTGTTTTATGTGTATGCTAATGCAAAGAGAGAGAAAAGTGTGCTGTTCTTATTTTCGATCAACGAGTGATGTTGGAAAGGGATCTGATTATATATTGCTGAAGAGTAAGTCAGTGCCAAACTTCATGGTAGGGCTGTGCAATTAATTGAAATTCAACTTTGATTTAAATTTTGTCCTCCAAAGATTATGAAAATGTATTTTCATTGAAATAAATGCATTGAAATACTGTAATTTGATTATTGCATCATATCCCATGCCTTTTAAGGAGTCTGCATTCGTTTCTCTGAAAATCTCAGTTTTACACGTAAATCAGTGAAATCCTGTGATGTGACTTTTGCAGCATGGGATTTGCTTAATTACTTAAGTGTATTCGATTCATTATTTTTTTATAAGCGAGAAAGAGAACTTGAGTCATTTGTTTGTTTGTTTTTGTATTTGTATTTTTTTATTTGTTTCATTTATATTTAATTATAATAATATGTAATAATAATAATGTAATGTAATTTAATGTGTGTATTTATATAGCACATTTTTTTTGTGTATGGCCATACACCTAAAGCGCTTCACAACCATGAGAGGGGTCTCTCCACACCACCACAGTGTGCCGCATCCGCTTGGATGATGCAACAGCAGCCACAGGACAACGGCGCCTGTGCGCTCACCACACACTTGCTATAGGTGGAGTGGAGAGACATTGATACAACCAATTCAGTGGATGGAGATGATTGGGAGGCCATGATGGTTAAAGGCCGAGAGGGAATTTGGCCAGGACACAGGGGTTACACCTCTACTCTTTACGAGAAGTGTCTTGGGATTTTTAATCACTACAGAAAGTCAGGACCTCGGTTTATTGTCTCATCCGAAAGCCAGTGCCCACTGACAGTATAGTGTCCCCTTCACTTTAAATGGGGCATTAGGACAAACATAATAATAATAATAATAATAATAATAATAATAATAATATTAATAATAATAATAATAATAATAATGGTGCCATGGTGGCCTAGTGGGTAGCACGTTCGCCTCACAGCAAGAAGGTCGCTGGTTCGATCCCCGGCTGGGCCAGTTGGCATTTCTGTGTGGAGTTTGCATGTTCTCCCCGTGGTTGCGTGGGTTTCCTCCGGGTGCTCCGGTTTTCCCCACAGTCCAAAGACATGCGGTACAGGTGAATTGGGTAAGCTAAATTGTCCATAGTGTATGTGTGTGAATGAGAATGTATGGATGTGTTTCCCAGAGATGGGTTGTGGCTGGAAGGGCATCCGCTGAATAAAACAAATGCCGGATAAGTTGGCGGTTCATTCCGCTGTGGCGACCCCGGATTAATAAAGGGACTAAGCCGAAAAGAAAATGAATGAATGAATGAATGAATGAATGAATGAATGAATAATAATAATAATAATAATAATAATAATAATAGTAGTAGTAGTAGTAGTAGTAGTTGTTGTTGTTGTTGTATTATTATTTTATTATTATTATTATTATTTTTTCATAATTTAAGGAATATTTTGAAATCATAATTACAGTTTTGACCAAAATATTTTATTTTTCCATAATCAAACATCCCTAGTTCTTGGTCTAGCTTCATATCCAGAGAAAATATGTGACTTTATTTTGACAATGTTACCATTGTCTCTGATTGCATTTACACAGTTCAGAGCTACTGTATGTGTTTAGATTTATCCTGAACTTTTATCTTTATCATGCAAAATAAAAGTGCATATATGATTTATATAGGTGTAATGAACACAGATACATATATTATGCACTGCATAGCCAGGTGACAAACCTTTTAGGCTTTCTGTAAAGATAAGAGAATTACTAATAGTGTAATGTTTACTTGCAAAGACCACGAAGTTGAAAAAGAGGAATAACATGCTATTTTATTCTCCACAAGAACTACATAAATGTAGCCACTAATCATTCAGAAACATCCTGGTTTGGTCTAGTTGTAACCTCTTCCTCTCCCTTATTTTCTTAATGCAGTTTGAACGCGTAAGGTTTTAATCTGTTATTGGGCATTTTAGATATATTGGCTACATGAGATGTGCTTGTTTTGCTGTTTCTGGAGCGTCTACTTGAAAGCAGCAGCTCTGTGTTTTTAGCTCGCATCTCAAAAAGAGGCAATTTTGCTATAAGCTATAATAATTGATCTGTGGGGTATTTTCAAACTGACAGACATATGAGGACATCAAAGATTTTTTTTTTTTTTTGGAAAAGACATAATTTCCCCTTTATCTCTCTAATGTCAACTTTTAAAGACAGGGTGCAGACCTTTTGTGTGAGTAAAACTAAGGAGCAGAGTAGTAAAGAATGTACATGTTTCATTAACTCTACTTACAAATCAATCATGAATAAATAAATAAAATATATAAAAGTACTGTAATGCATTATTTCTTGTTAGTTAATAATGGTTTAATAATGTTAATAAATAGAAAACTTTTTTAATTTAGGATTTATTTAACATTTTTAGTTTTTTTTTAAATAATAATAAAAAATAAATAAAAATAAAACCCAATTATACAAGTAAATGAGGGGCCGATGTCTACCAATTGTCTAACAATCTCAGTGTTACAATTAAAGTGAGACAGATTACAAACCGATGTATTATTGTAAGAAATAAATACAACACTTAAAGTTTTATCATAATGCCAAATATAATTCTGATACTGAGTGAGAAATAAATAAGCCAGTAACTTGCTACATGTTTTATGTTAGTATAATAATTGTGGTATATATTAAGAGGTTAAGTTACTATGAGTATATATTGTAATTAAGTATAATAATTTGACAAAGTGACATGAATCAATCAATTCAGAGTTGATGAAATAATGAAATGTTCAATAATGGACGTGGTTTCTTTTTTCTGTGTGACATAAATTTTTCTTGTTCAATTTTATGACTGGTCATTTAAAATATTATAATCATTCATTCATTCATGTTCAATCCATGCCGTATACAATAAATGTTGTGTATTTAGTGTTGCTGTAGAAAAGAGCAATAACTAATCACCTTTCATTCACTTCACAGGGGTGTATTAGGAAAGCAAGGTTATCAGTGTCAAGGTAAGTGAACAGCACAAAATGTCCCTATATTGCAGTTTTATGTTAACACAATGTGTTGTTGATTAAAAACATTTGCAAACTTTAAAATCTGGACCTAAACAACATTTCAGTTGGAATAATTAAACCAATTTTTTTTCCATTATAGGGTAATGCTGTGATTTCATATTTTTGGATACTTTATTTTAGACAAAAGTCTAGACATAATTTTTTAACCTTTGAATTTCTGCAAAAAAGTAATAAGCTATTGTACTTGAATTACAAACATATACAATTCTTACTTTTTTGATCATAAAATATTTGTATATTGAAACAACTTCTCTTTGGACACATCTGCAGAAGTAAAAAGTTAAACATACTAGTTTTAAAATAAATGCATGAATTCAAATGTCATCATCATTAGGTTTTACTCACAGTTTTCATTTAACGCAAATTATTTTGCCAAAATCTGAAATTGCATGCAGGATAATAAACACATTGAGGCTATTAGTGCGACTTATGAGTAGATTTTACCATGATAGGAACCTTCAAACTAACAGAATAATGAAATATCAATATGGCCTAAATTCCAGACATACATTGTTTTTTGTTTTTTTTTCCAAGATTTTCTTTTTGTGTTTTACAAAATTGAATGACAACACAATTGGAAGTACATAATAAGATTGTTTTTATTTTTAAAATACCTTTAAGCAGTTACTGGCTGATAATCTTAAATTAAGGAAACTACTGGCATGGACAGGAACCTGCTAAAAATATCATATCTGTACTGTAGGCCAAACATTCTTATCTGCGAGTCCACGGTAATACATCAGAAAAGTGAAGTAAATCTGCCCTAATTTACTCCTTTTCTCTGATTTTCAGTGTGTACCTGTGTGGTTCATAAACGCTGTCATGAACTGATCATCACTAAATGTGCAGGTTTGAAGAAACAGGAGGACACCGCAGAGGAGGTGAGAGGAACCTGTAGAAAAAGCACAGGAATTTTGATTATGCAAGCTAACAGACACAATGCACTCATAAGGAGCTAGTGATGTCACTGTGAGGGGTAGGGTTAGGTGTGTGCATTAAAAAGCATTGCATGCAGCTCAGCTTACAACTGCACCAGGTCTGCATCCAGACCCCTGTTCGATTTTCTTTTATTATCTCAGTTGATTCTAATTGACACAAATTTCAGTTTGAACTCAGCGTTCCTTGTTTCACAATCGTAAAGTTGCACTCAAACTGCATGTCAACATTATAATTTTCCCTCCAGCTTCATAAAATGTCTAGCTTACGTTTTTTTTTTGTTTTTTGTTTTTTTTAAGGAAGCATCTATTAAATACCCTGAGTTAAAGAGCAACATCCATGCAATTAAATGAATAAATAAATAAAAATACTGTACCTTGGAGTGGAATGATAGGCTGTTGAAGTCAAAGTTATTAGCCCATCTTTTTTTCTTCTTCAAATATTTCCCAAATTATGTTTAACAGAGCAAGGAGTTTTTTACAGTACAGTCCACATAATTCTTTCATGTTGTCTCAAGACAAATCAGTTAAGTTTTTTACAATTAAAAAAACTTTAAAAAGTAAAAAAAAAATAAAAAATTAAGGTTTTATAGATTTAAGTGGGCTGAACTTAAAACAATTAAGTTCCAAAACTTAAAGCAGTTTTATTTTTTTTCAAAAACATTTTTAGGTCAACATTATTAGCCCCCTTAAGCCATTTTTTTCAAATGTCTACAGAACAAATCATCATTATACAATGATTTGCCTATAACCTACACTGTAAAAAAATCTGTAATTTTACAGTTTATTTCTAGCAACTGGGGTGCTGAAAAAAAAGGTAAAATAATGGTCGTTAAATTAGAGAAATATACCGTAAAATAACAGATATTAAATTCCTGTAATTTCCTTAAATGTAAATTTCTGGTAAATTTCTGTAATTTAAAATTGGTTATTTTATGGTAAATTTCTGTACTTAAATATTGGTTATTTTATGGTAAATTTCTGTAATTTAATATCTGTTATTTTACTTTTTTTTCTGCACCTAAGCTGTTTTAAGCCTTTAAATGTAACTTTAAGCTGAATACTAGTATCTGGAGAAAATATCTAGAAAAAAATTATGCACTCATCATTGCAATGATGAGTAATCAGTTTTTAGAAATAAGTTATTATTTTGAACTTTTATGTTTTGAAATGTGTTGAAGAAAAATCTCTTCATTAAACACAACTTGGGGGAACATATACAGGGGGCTAATAATTTAGGAGGGCTAATAATTCTGACTTTATCTGTACTTGAATCTGAAATTGAATATTCTCTTAAGTAGGTAAGTACTTTAAAACCTTTGTAAAATGAGCACTTTACAACAATATGTTGTACATAGTATAAATGTTTGTATAAAGCTATGAATCAGCTCAAAACAGATTTGTAAATCTACAGTATAATCACTGTGCTGTCATTGGTCATCACCATGTGTCTAGTGTCAGCTGTGTAACTTCACTGCCATTCACAATTCATCTCCTGTGGCCTGATGCGATAGAACATTGTCCATCATACTGTATGTGCACTTTAGAATCTTGTCAAAAGTAACACCATAGAACATATTGTTGCCTTTTATGTATTTTTTATGTATGCTATGAATTCAGGCAAACTACATTTGCCACATAATATTGATCATCTACCATGTAGTAGGGAAGCATGCAATGTCTATGTTTTTAATGTTGTTCAGTCACTATTTAATTGAATGAAATCCACAGCCATTAAAATATAATCATGATTTTTTTTTAATATCATACAGTGGGAGAGAAATATTCAACACGTCACTAATTTTCTTAGAAAACATATTTCTAAAGGTGCTGTTGACTTGAAGTTTTCACCAGATGTTAATAACAACCAAAGAATTCCATACATGCAAATAAACAATATTAAATACTTTACAAATTAAGTTATGTGTAATAAAATGAAATTACACAGTAAAAAAAGATTGAACACATGAAGAAAATGAAGTATAGACAGACAGGCAGCAGCTGAAATCTCTCAGTAGTTATTCAGCAACCCTCTGCCCTTCGTCATTGTAAATTAATATTAGCTAATAATATTATTATTAAATTAATATTTAATATTAATTAATATTCACTCTAACATCTACATCAACAACATGATGATTATGAAACCAGGGTGGACATTTCAGCAAGACAAAGATTCAAAACACAACCATTTAAACTCAAATGCTTTCAGAGATAGAAAATCAAGCTGTATAATGGTCCAGCCAATCATCTGACTTGATTCCATTAGAAAACACAAAATAAAGATCAGATTTGAATAGACAAAACCCACAGAACCATCAAGATTTTTACACTCTGTTGAAATGTGTGAAAAAATATCACACCTGAGTTATGCTTGTGACTTCCTGTAGTTCAGTACATTGACCTTGTGTCATTTCATTGTTACACATAATTATTATTATTTTTTTATTATTATTTAAATTAATTTTTTATTATTGTTTTGTTTTGTTTTATTTTTGTTTATATTGTTTGGGTTTTTACCAAAATCTGATTCAATTTCGAGTCAACAGCTCCTATACAATATACCCCACCCCCCACCCCCACTGTATGTCTTTTTATTTTTTGTTTGTTTTGTTATCCTTAATTAACACTATAAAAAAATCACAATAGCTTTACCATGGTCTTTTTATATTTATCATTGTGTGAGCGTTGCATGAGCATCTGACTGATCCTCTATTGCCCCCTGCAGGTGGGATCCCAGCGTTTTAGCGTCAATATGCCTCATAAATTCAGTATTCATAACTACAAAGTCCTCACGTTCTGTGACCACTGCGGTTCATTACTGTGGGGCCTGCTGCGGCAAGGGCTTCAGTGTAAAGGTGAGAGCAGCATTCTGGGAAATGTAGTTATAGGGTTTCCCCATTCATAGAAAAAGCTGGAAATATCCAGGAATTTTTAAAGCTTATAGGACACATTCAGGGTCCATGATCAATGATTCAATCAAGATGAGTTGTTCATTGCTAATTTATGTTAGCTGACACTAACATTAACTAATGCAACCTTATTGTAAAGTGTTACTAAGGTCATAACGACTATTTGTGTAACCCTGTCCTGAGTTAAGCACACCAACATGCAGAACGTCATAAGAACACAAATTATTATTAAGTATTGACCTATTGTAAGACTGAAACGATCTCTTCTCTTGTCATTGAAAATGTGTGTGTTTTTAAATCTCACAGACACTCATTTTATTTTAAGTGTTGCATAATCAAGCTAATAGATATAAAACAAGCTATAATATTTGAAAGTGAAAGTGTTACAAAGCTTGGTAGTAAATTACTTATCATTCAATTCATTAATTTCAATGTAAAGATTAATTTTAAAGCCTACTTAATTATGAAAACTACTGCTCAACATACTACTTTCTAGTATTATTTTAGATACTATTATTGTGTTGTTAATGTGTAAATGTGCTTGTTTTTCATTGACATTTTTAATCATTTTTAAACAAAAATGTTTTTTTTTGTATTGATATTATAAAGTGCACATATTTAGTTATTTAATTTGATTTCAGTTTATGTTTTGATGAAAGAGATGTAATGGATCAACAATATGTACTCACACTAACATGCAATAAAATACATTCTAAGTTTTCATGCCATCTCCTTTTTCTGCCCTCAGTTTGTAAGATGAATGTGCACAAGCGTTGTGAAATTAATGTAGCTCCTAACTGTGGAGTGGACGCCAGGGGCATCGCTAAGGTGCTGTCTGACCTTGGAGTCACTCCAGACAAACTCTCCGGCAGCGTCCAGAGAAGAAAAAAGGTGAGAGTGAGGGAGAATCATCAGGAAATGGTGTTTAAGAGGGTGTGTAGGGCTACAAGGTCAGCAGCTTTCTTCATGAAGCTTTACACTATAGGAAATACAGTACTGATTACTTATTTATATCATCATAATCTTCACAAATTGGCTAGAAAATAGGAAATACATTCTGATTAGCGATTACTAGGGCCTGAAAGCATCTGTAGACTTTTTTTTTTTTTTGATATTTCTAGAAAGAAAAAAACAGTTTGTGAGTAAAGGAGCTGAAAACTTAACACATTACATAAAAATATAACTTTCATTAAAATTTACAATGCAAATCTAGTTACAAACACCTGTTTGTCACCTGTAAACAATGTTAAAAGTCTCTCATAAAACACATCCAGTAAAGGACAAAACTATTACTCTACTCATTATATTGCACATAAACAGTTTAAACATTTGCATATTAGTGAATATGTTTTCTGAACTTATTATAAAAAAAACTACATATATACATACATACATATATATATATGTTTACACACATTTACGTAATGAAAATAATGGGCTGAAAATGTGGTTGGCCTCTTGAAATGTATTTATTTATTTACCTTTTTCCTTTTTTTCTACAAAGATCTCTCAGGGTCCAGATCCACACACTTTACCCATATCTCCACTGTTAGAAGAGGACCGATCCAAATCTGCGCCCACATCACCATGTGACCAGGGTAAACAAACACTCACAGCTTTGTGTCTTAGGTTAAATGAGTTTTTTTTAGGTGTCATATAATATATTGATTTAATAAGATACATTGTTTTCTGCAGGGTTTCCACACTTCTTGAAAGAACTTAAAAGTCCTTGAATTTAAGATTTATGGATTCAAGGCCTGGAAAGTACTTAAAAACAAACAGAAGTCATTGAAAGTGCTTGAAATAAGTTTTAAATTAAATTTGTTAATGGTTTGATCTCAACAATTGTACTCTATTGTCAAAAACAGAACAAAAAAAGCTGAGAAATTCTTAATTTTTTTTTTTATCTTGAACAATAACACTATATATATATATATATATA
>CAIGQQ010006051.1:2895452-2906966 GCA_903798035.1 Danio albolineatus | reverse complement strand
ATAATTTTATTTTTATTTTTTATTTTTTTATTTCTCTTACATTATTAATGTAAATATTAAGCGTAAGAGAAGTGGCACAGTGCAGTAAGAACCTTCATGGCGCTACATATGTTGGGGTATAAATTACAAAATTAATGGTGCTTTTAAAAAGTCCTTGAAAGTCATTGAATCTGCTATTCATAAAAGCGTGGAAACCCTGACTCTGATATCTACAGTACATAATAGGTATGTGGTTAGGTTAAACATTTCTCCAGAAATGGTGTTGTATGCTTATTTAATTATTTCATAAAATGAGCAGCCACTCTTTTTATTTGACTATGGCTAGGTATATCAATATAATTTTGATCACTCAAAAATCCCATAAAACTTACAGCAAGCATGTGTTGTGATTTGGCTCTTTATTTGGGATCTGCAGATATAAAGGATCTGGAAAACATCAGGAAGGCCCTTTCGTTTGATCACCGCGGTGAAGAGCTGAAGCAGGCCTCAGAGGGGGTCTCAGAGGAGATGGGGGAGGCCAGAGAGAACGGAGAGGTGAAGACGGTTCAGGCCAAAAGGATGATGCTGGAAGACTTCTCCTTCATCAAAGTGCTTGGAAAAGGCAGCTTTGGCAAGGTGGAGATTTGTGCAATTCTGTCCTCTTTTTCTGAGTATAACAATATGTACAGTATATACATACAGTTGTATATATATACAGTTGAAGTCAGAATTATTAGCCCCCCTTTGAACTCTTATTATTTTTTAAATATTTCCCAAATAATGTTTAACAAAGCGGGGACATTTTCACAGTGTGTCTGATATTTTTTTTCTTCTGGAGAAAGTCTTATTTGTTTCATTTCAGCTAGAATAAAAGCAGTTTTAATTTTTTTAAAAAACATTTTAAGGTCAACATTCTTAGGCCCTTTTTTCAGTAGTCTACAGAACAAAGGGGGGCTAATAATTTATATGTATAAGGCATAATATAGGCAATGTATTTTGCTACATTTGAACAAAACAGATTTCTTGAACAGAAATATTTATTAAAATAATATTTTAGTCACCAAACTTAGTTAAAAATTCAAAGATTATACAATTAAATTCAAGCAAAATACTGCAAAAAAATTTACAACCTACAAAATTTCAACTACATTTTTCAATATTTTTTTTGCTTCTCTTAATTTTTCCTCTTTTTTTAAAAAAAATTGTAGTTAATATTTTTCTACAACATGAATTTGTACCAGTTTTTCAAACGTTATCCCAAGTTATTTTGTTAGATAATCTTCATATTAAAAACATGCATTGAAATATATATAATATAAGATAAAAAGAAAGAAAGAAAGAAAGAAAGTCAATATATATATATATTTTTTCAATTTGGAAGAAATATTATTACACCTTTTTGATAGAACGAGTGCAAGACACTTATTGGTTTAATGTTCAGTAAAAATAAAATCCAGTGAAAATGATCTAATTACCGTTAATGTATACAATGCATGTTTGATTAATCTAAACTCATTGTTGTCTTGAGTACAGGTGATGTTGGCTGAGTTAAGAGGCACTGATGAAGTTTTTGCTGTGAAAGTGTTGAAGAAAGACGTTATCCTGCAGGATGATGATGTAGACTGCACTATGACTGAAAAACGCATTCTTGCCCTGGCCAGAAAACACCCTTATCTTACTCAACTCTACTGCTGCTTTCAGACTAAGGTAAGAGCCAGGACTATTTCTCCTCTACAGACAGTTTAGTCTGATTAATCTGCAAACAAAAACATGTTTGGGTGTGATAAGTTAAAAAATGACTGTACTGCAATGTAATTATTCACTGAAAAAAGGGGTTTACTGTTTAGTTTAAATGTACTTGCCTTAAATACTGTAAATAAAATAATCAGTTATGCATAAATCAATTCTGGGAACCAGAGAAACTGCATTATTTGATATGCAAACATATTATGCAGACTAATAATATTTCACTACAATTGCACGTCAATAAAACATTGAGTAATTGAAGAAATTATTGACAATATGTGGTATGCACGTAGGTTGTCATTGGTTTGGCTTTTTTGTAAAGTAATTTTATTTGTTAAGTGTATAATGTCATTTTTGTTATAACCTTGTCAAGTATTACATTTTTAATAAATCTAAAAGTCAACGTTAGACGCAAATTAAAAGAATTTAAAGAGATTTAAGGCGTGAGTCAAGTAAATAAATTCCTTACTGAGTAATTGAACATACCTTTTTTCAAACATAGAATTTAGAAAAGTTAAATTAGAATTTTATGATGTAAGTACTTTTTGAAAGTAAACACTAAATCAACTTCAACAATAAATTGGAAGTAACTTAGCCAACACTTATTTCAGTCAGTCACCAAATAATTTAATAGTCTTATTTAAAAAAAAGTCTCTTACAGACTGCCACTAGATGGAGCTGTCATATTACGTGTCATCCGATATTCAGAAAAGAATCAGTTTGCCTGTATCTTCTGAGATGATCATTTGTGCCATTTTGAAAATCTCACAGCAGTTTAGCTTTTACCTGGAAAGGGCGAGATTGTGGCTTAACAAATAAACACAACATAGAAAAATAAAACAACTGAGAACCATGAATACTAGAAAAGTATTTTGTCTTTACCAGCTAATAAAATAATAAAAATAAAAAAAGGTAAAATAAAAAAAATAAAAAACTGAAATATAATCTGCCAAAATAGTAAGCCTTGAAACTGAAATGAAATTTGAATAAATTAATCATTTATTGGCACAATTCCTTTTTTTAACTTTTGCCCAAATCATAAAAAAATACTAACTTACACATGTTTTTATGTTCTTAAAGCCTTTACATTAATAAAGCCTTTTTATAAAGCAGCAATTATTATTATATACTAAAGAATGATTGTTTATTTATTTATTTATTTATTTATTTATTTATTTATTTATTTATTTATTTATTTATTCATTTATTCATTTATTCATTTATTCATTCATTCATTCATTTATTCATTCATTCATTCATTCATTCATTTATTTATTTATGTAATTTTACATTTGTGATTTTCTGTACTGAGAACCAGTTATAGAGTTATAATCAACTCTGAAATATTAATGTGTTGTTATTACAATTGTAAAGATGTTCTATTTTTGTTTTTTAATCCTTATCCAGTATCTAGTCATAATGGTGAACGATTGCCTCAGGAAAGTCATTTAGTATTCACCGATTTTTCTTTTTTTTTTTTTTTACTAGAGAAATGAACAAAAGCATTTCTTTAAATGTTAGCAGTATATGAGCTTGCACTTGTATTTCTTATATTTTACATGTGCCTTTAGTGCTATCTTATTCGTTTTTACATACGTTCAATTTATTTTGAAATAAGTTATTGTGTCAATTATTACATTACATTACAGATAAATGTACATGTGTGTGTGCTGTTTGTATTTAGAATGTGTATGTCACTTATGAATATATATGCCTTTTGTGAAATTGCAGTTCCCAAGATTTTTTAAACCAGTTTTTAACATAATATTTTTAATACCTCATTTCTAATAACTCATTTTGTTTGCATTGCCATGATGACTGTTTATAATTTATTATTTTGCTAGATACTACTATTCAGCATAAAGTGCAGTTTTATGGCGTAAAGATGTTAATTAGGTTAACTAGGACAACAGTGGTTTGTTCTGTAGCCAATAGAAAAAAAAAACATTTTACTAAGACCACACTGAACCAATTTATTATATGAATTGATTTAATTCCAGCCAAACTAGAGAAAAAAATTAGACTTTCAGAAGTAGAAAAAATATATATGTAATACTAAAACAAAAATATTCCCTTGTGATTTTAAACAAACCAGCTGGCAGAGCACATTTTTAAACATCTGAAAAATATAGTTTTGGTTTGTTCTAATTTTGCCAGAATTAAGAGTATCTGTGTTCCACAAACACCACCGCACGTTCACTGCGTGTCAGAATTGTCTTCTGAGACGCAAGCCATTTATTAAATGAAGAAACGAATCATGCAGCTTCTCCTACCACAGCAAATTCCATATTTACAGTTGATATTTGGCACCAGTTAATCAGAAAATGACTATTTTGTTTACTTTGACTCGTTAGAAGGAAACACTGTTTTTTTGGGGGGGTGGTTTTGCACATCTTTTATGCGATAATGCACAAGTTTTAAGCATAAAGTTAATTCGCATTTTTGGATTGAAACATAGCTATAGTCTCGATAGGGTGGTGGGGGTGGGGGTTTCCACACCACCACCAGTGTGCAGCCCCACTTGCATGATGCAACGGCAGCCACAGGACAGTGGCGCCAGTGCGTTCACCACACACCAACTATCGGTGGAGTGGAGGGACAGTGATAGAGCCAATTCAGTGGATAAGGATGATTGAAGGCCAAGATGGAGGGAAATACACACCGGGGTTACACCCCTACTCTATACGAGAAGTGCCATAGGATTTTTGATGACCACAGATAGCCAGGACCTCAGTTTAACATCTCATCCAAAAGATACTATAGTGTCCCCTTCACTTAACTGGGGCATTAAGACTCACTCTCTATGCTGGCCTCACTAACAACACTTACAACACCAACCTAGTTTTCCCATGTGGTCTCCCAGCCCGGTTTTGACCAGGCTCAGCCCTTCTTAGCTTCAGTGAGTGACCAGTCTTAGGCTGCAGGGTATTATGGCTGTTGCAAAATCTATATTGAAATAAACATTTTCTCAAATGTATGCACATATACGTGCATAAAAATAAATATGTTCACAGTACCCACACTGAAAAAAATACAGACTTTTGTTTTGGACGTGGTTAATCCCAATTTCTATTTGTTCAGCACTAATTTTAACAACAAACTATAACAAAAGCTTTATTTTCTAATTAAATGTTACATTGCCACGTGAGCATGTACACGGAGGGCTTACTTACTAAAGCATTTAGTATTGGTGGTTTACAAGGACTCTCAATAGGCATAATGTATTTTACTTATTATATGGTGTACTCTAACCCAAGACCCAACCTTCACAGGGACCCTTGGCAAATTTTGAATGTCATAAACACCATTAAGTATGTTTTTTTAAGCATTTTGAATTACAAGGACATAACCCAAACACACACACACACACAAACACTAGGGTGAGGAACACGTTGTCTGTACGCCTACACAAGTGTTCTCTGACACAGAAGGGCAAGCACCTGTTTGAAGGGAACATTTCTTTTATGGTCTATAATAAGCTTGGATCAGATAAAGCGTCCACATTAGGTCACCCTTCTAATTCTTGTTCGGTCTGCCGGTGTGATAATTGTTTTAGACGGAGCCACAGCCAGCCCCGTAACCTCACATGAACATCGTGTTTATTTTCCTCCGCTTAAACCTGAAGTCAGCCATCATGACTGCATCCTCCACTCCTCTAATTTATTTACTTCTGTAGTTTCCCCAAACAAGCAAAGAGAACATTGTGTCCTTACTGCGAACACAAGTGGGAGGAGGCGGGAAAGAGGAGGGCAATGAGTGCAGGGAGAAGGAAAAGGGTGTAGAATGAAATGAGTGTAGGATGAAAGAAGGTAGAAAGGGTGGGGGAGCTCTTGAACGCCATTATAGTGATGAGATTTAGTTGAATGAGACCTTATTTGTAGATGGTTGCTGCTAATTAATCAATTTTACTGTACAGTATATATAGGACAAGTACAGCCATCACAGGAAATGATGGCGAAATTAGATTGGAAAATGTTGTCCTTTTTTGTCAGGAAAGCACACAAACTATTAGAAAAATAATGCTGATCATTAAGCATAATATTTACACATAAATTATTTTTCTCACATAGTTTTTACTGCAGTATTTTTTTTCCAGGAAAGTACAGTATATTTCTGAAAATCAAAAACACTTTAATGTCATATTACAGAACTTTTTTTATATATATATTTTCTTGGATAAATTGTCACAAACTAACAAACAAACAAAAACAAAAACAAAAAAAGACAATAAAAACTGATATTAAGGTTTTCAGTGGAAAGAAAAGATTGCAGAAAATGAATATTTAATATTTTACGTAATAAATATTGAATCAGTTTCATGGCATATATATCATTAATACTTAACAAGTATTTTAACTGTCATTTTAAAAATATATTCTTGAGAGAACCCACTTTTATGAACTTTTTACTCAAAAACTTAAAATGACTTGCTGTAGGTACAGCCCTTGCCATTTTCTTTGTGTAATTACTAGGTCATATATGCATATGTATGACATACACTTTATTAGATACACCTTATTAGACCCTCTTCTGTGTTCAGAACTGCCTTAATCCTTCATGGCATAGATTCAACAAGGTACTGGAAATATACCTCAGAGATTTTGGTCCATATTGACATGATAGCATCATGCAGTTGCTGCAGATTTGTTGGCTGCACACTTATCATGCGAATCTCCTGTTCCATCCACATCCCAAAGGTGCTCTATAGGATTGAGATCTGGTGACTGTGGAGGCCATTTGAGTACAGTGAACTCATTGTCATGTTCAAGAAACCAGTCTGAGATGGTTCGCACTTTATTCAATTCAATTCAATTCATCTTTATTTGTATAGCGCTTTTACAATGTAGATTGTGTCAAAGCAGCTTCACATGCATTATAAAAAATTGAAACAGTGTCAGTCCAGTTTTCAGTGTTAAAGTTCAGTTTAGTTCATTTGAGCGTGGTTTAATAATCACTGCTGAGAGTCCAAACACTGAAGATTAATCCATCGAAGCGCAGCCCTACAAGTCCCGAACCATGCAAGCCAGAGGCGACAGCGGCGAGGAAAAAACTTCACCAATTGGCGAAAGTGAATAATTAAAAAACCTCGAGAGAAACCAGGCTCAGTTGGGCACGACCATTTCTCCCATGGCCAGACGTCTTGTGCAGAGCTGCAGTCTATGGCGCCGGGGCTGGAGAACGCTGGACATCCATCATGGAGAGACAACAGGTGGGTAACTGGCTGGTCAACAGGCTGGCCCTTCGGGAACAATGCGAGGACTCGTCTGTCACAGGGATCGTCTTACAGGAATCTGTCTCATGCTCTCCACTCCTCCATGACCACCACAGCAGCTGCTCAGGATACGACATGGTCCAGGATTATGGAAACCTCGGGAATAATAAAAAACAGACTAACATGAGTGCAGATGCCATTCAAATTATAATGTCTTTTGGGAAGTGTTCCCGGCTCCAGTTACCCTAAATAATGCAGACTAACAATCCTTTAGAGGATTTGGATTCCAAAGCATTTGTGTTTTATGTGTATGCTAATGTAAAGAGATGTGTCTTTAATCTAGTTTGAAACTGACAGAGTGTGTCTGCTTCCCGAACTGTGCTAGGAAGGCTGTTCCAGAGTTTAGGTGCCAGATAAGAGAAAGATCTACCACCTACAGTTGATTTTGATATTTTGGGAATAATTAATTGTCCAGAATTAATTGAGCGTAGCGCACGTGATGGGCTATAATAAATCAGGAGCTCCTGCAAATACTGGGGAGCCAAGCCGTTCAGGGCTTTGTAGGTAGTCAGTAAGATTTTAAAATTTATACGATATTTAATAGGGAGCCAATGCAATGCTGAAATAACTGGAGTAATATGATCATATTTCTTTGTTCTAGAAAGCACTCTAGCAGCTGCATTTTGAACTAGCTGAAGTTTGTTAATCAGGCCAACAGGGCAGCCGCCTAGTAATGCATTACAGTAATCTAATCGAGACGTCATGAAAGCATGAATGAGCTTTTCCGCATCAGACATTGATAGCATGTGTCGAAGTTTGGCAATATTTTTAAGATGAAAAAAAGCAGTTTTACAGATGCTTGAAATCTGGCCTTCAAATGACAGGCTGCTATCAAAAATCACCCCCAAATTTTTGACTGACGATGAGGACTGAACTAAGAATCCATCAAGGGTTAGACAGTGTTCTAAGTTTTTGCGTGTGAGATTTTTGGGACCAATAAGCAAGACCTCAGTTTTATCTGAATTTAGTAATAACAAGTTATTAGTCATCCAATTTTTAATATCAGCTATACAATCTGTTAATTTAGTAAATTCAAACAAATTACCAGGTTGAGAGGAGATATAAAGTTGTGTATCATCAGCATAACAGTGGAAGCTAACTCCATGTTTTTTAATGATATCACCTAGCGGTAGCATATATAGTGTGAAAAGTAATGACATGGTGCGAAAAGTTTATGACATGGTGCGTTACCTGCCCGAAGTAGTCATCAGAAGATGGGTAAACTTGGTTATAAAGGGATGAACATGGTAGCACCTGTTGCCTTTCTATCAGCTCAAACCAGTCTGGCCATTCTCCTCTGATCTCTGGCATCAACAAGGTGTTTATGCCCACAGAACCGCCACTCACTGGATATTTTCTCTTTTTCGGACTATTCTCTGTAAACCCTAGAGATGGTTGTGCATGAAAAGCCCAGTAGATCAGCAGTTTCTGAAATACTCAGACCAGCCCATCAGGCACCAACAACCATGTCACTTAAATCACCTTGCTTCCCCATTTTGATGGTCGGTTTGAACTGCAGCAGATCATTTTGACCATGTGTAAAATACATGCCTAAATGCATTGAGTTGGTGCCATGTGATTGGCTGATTAGAAGTTTGCGTTAACAAGTAGTTGGACCTAATAAAGTGGCCAATGAGTGTACTCTCTCACACACATACTTACATACTTACTTATTGTTGTCATTTGCATAAGCACGTTTTTAAACACATTAGTTTTAATAATTAGTTTTAATTTCTAATGAAAATTTTATATTGTTTTTGCCATGTTGACAGTGCATTATATTTTTCTACTTATTTTTGCTATACTAGTATTCAGCTTAATTTGCAAAAGGAAAGGCTGTGGACATTTATTTGGTTTGTTAAACATCACGTTGGAAATACTTAAAAAAAAGAATATAAATAGTTAAAGGTAAATTATTAATCCTGTTTTTAATTTTAATTCTTTTTCAAACATTTCCCATGTGATGTTTAATAGAGAGAAGATTTTTACAAATTACAAATAAATAAAAATAATAAATTAAGATATGTTTAGAACAAAAATAACTTGAAAGCATATTAAAAGACTTTCTACTTTTATCCTTTTACCCATTTGTTAGCATGTTAGCATAATCATTTTTTTTTATATTAAGGTCAGAATAAGCATGTTGTTTCAGTTTGTGTAAATATATCTATTATGCTAAATAAAGATAACAATATTTCACCCATACTTTATTTAATTTCACAAAATTCATCTGAAACATTGAAGTAAACACTTTAAATTTAACTTCTTATATGGTCTTCAATAACAAATCTATTCACGACACTGCATGGCAATCGTTGGAAATTAAACACTGAAGACTGGAGAAATAGCTAAAGAAACTTCATATCTCCCAACACAGGAAAAAGATGCATTTTAAAATATATTAAAGGACAAACAGTGAACATAGTCTTTAGCCGTGCTGTTATATTTAGTTTTGGAGGGATTTGTTCATGTGTTTATTTTGTACCATGATTGCCATTAGTCTTACATAATGTGATTCTGATGCTTATCAGGTCTGATGTGTATTCCATATGCTGTTTGTTTTCTTTTCAACTCTCTCGCAGACGCACAGACATACACACACACATGCGCACACACACACAGTTTTAGATTTGGCCCACTTAAACCAAATATTCTGTGAACACTATTTTGCTTATTACGTAATGAGTGATACAGCAACATTTCACTTCTGTCTCAAACATGAATTCAATTAAAAAAAAAACTCTAAATAAGAAAATAGAAGTTTTTTTTTTGGTCAGAGACATTTATAAGCCTAATGAGTGCAAATTACAAAAAGATTTGACATTTATCTTCAGATTTCTTTTTGGACACAGATTACACACTTGTGGTTTCCAGTGTTTTGCGTTTAATCAGATCTTAAACCGAATGCAGGTGTGTGTTCCTTTTTTTTTCTGTTTTCTCTCATCAGCTCTTTGTTGCCTCACACGTAGCATGGCAGGCTGACCTCTTGTTGACATGCCCCGTTTTGCGCTCCATTTCGTGTTCCCTCAATGCCTAATTTGCCATCAGGCACTGCTAAGGACTCCTTTGCCTGGACTTGCTCTGCCCCTCACAGAAACAGCATCAGGAGTCCTGCATTCATACCCATTTAGGTAATTGTCCAACCTTGCCTTTGTGAGGTTTATATAATAGTTTAAAAAGTAGTCTAAATGGAGTGTGTTAGTAGTAACAGGTCAAGTGTTGCTCAGACAGATGCATCTTGAAAAAGGCAATGGACTCACCTGCTTGATGTGAGATGAGGAACAGTTAATGTAAAGTCCAAGGAGTTAATTTTGTACCTGTTTCGTAATGGAACTTTCTGTGGGGCAATCTAGAATATATTGATAAACTGTGTATAACAGGGTTCATACACATTTTTACTACTAAAATTCCATGACTTTTCCAAGACTTTTCCAGAACTTTCAAGTACATTTTCATGACCTGATGTTTCATGTAATGTCTACATATACACAATAAGTAATATGAAAATCAAGGATGTTCAAATTTATTGCAGGATATCAAAGAACATGCAACAATCTATTTTATTTAAAATTGAAAGTTTTTAAATCTATGTTAAATTGATTTTGATCAGAGCAAGTTTTCTATGAAAAATATTTTTTTTCTATTATTTTATCAAAGCTTACCAACAGCTTTCATAAGCTGTTGCCTTGTCCAACAGCTTATCAAAATTTTTGGCCCAAGTCCGACCTGAAGCCTGTTTTTTTTTATCTGACAAACAGCTTATACTGTTACAGCTATTACAATTGTCCAGATTTGTATTTAATAGAAAGTTTGTTTTTTCGTTTCTTCAGAATAATTTTTCTTTAAATTTTCTTTAATCAGAATAATTTTGAGAAAAGTTTGGAGTTTTTCTTGTTTGATTTTTTAATGTAAGTTTTAGTTTTATTAAGTGACATCGATATCCAAGCGATATGTTCCACAGTGAGTTTACTTAATTTAACCCAGTGGTGCATGAAGCTGTACGCACTGTGCAAACCAAGAGAGTTAATGCCAATTAGATGGGTAAAGAAATCTATTGACTTAAGTTTTGCTGGCGGTTTTTCTGCACACTAAGAATTACAGCTCAGATAGCTATTGTTTAAAACAAGTTTCAAAATGAGTAAATGCTTTTTAAAACAGCTAAACTTAATTGAAACATTTGCCAAAGGCCTAAAACTAATGAGACAAATATTGCTTCTCCGCAAGGGGTGGAAACCGCAGTCTCAGCAGCACCTGAGCTGGGGGAACTCCAGGCCCAGCCAGTGTCTCTTTCATTGTAAAATTAAGATCCAGCTGGCAGCTGCGCAGCCTCCTCGCATGAAACGGCTACCATTCAAGGTTTTAAAAAGTTTTATCTGACAGACTGCCTCAAATAAGCAGATTTCTTCATTTTCACAACAAGTTTCTGAGTTCTCTCACCCTACAACAGAGTTTGTTCTTCAGAGGTGAATGAATTAAATTGTAATTGACTGGCACAATGGATGTTTTTTTTTTTTTTC